>WBMV01004320.1:0-63593 GCA_013396655.1 Campylorhamphus procurvoides | reverse complement strand
TCGGGGTGGACTCTCTATTTTTTTTGAGGAGAAATATAAAATAAAAAGAAATCCGCTCTTGTGCTCGTTTAACAGGGACCGGTGGCGGTGGGGACACGCTAGTGACTCCATAGGGGTACAGGAGCAATGTCTGCTCCGGGGGCAGGCGCGGGGCCCGTTCCTCTAAGCGATAACACAGCCTCCCTTCTCCTTGAACGGGTTCTTGTCCTCGGGAACACCCTTCACCAGCGGGTCCTCGCCCGACCGCTCCTCGATGTAGTTCTTGATCTCTTCGGAGCACTTGGACACCTCGAGGGAAAGGACAGAGAAGTAGCTGCGTTACGACCGGAGCTAACGTACATCAGAGTAGGAAACCTGTGAATTCCCATCCTTCTTTCTCATTTACCTTCCCGCCAAGCATAAACCATCTAACCACAGAGCCAGCACTAAGCACATGCAGACTCAGCTTCCTTCCTCTTTTTTCACAGCCTGATATTCACAGAACATATGAATATCTCTGGGAATGTATATGCCATCTGGAACAGCAGCTGCTGCATAGTTAAATCTGCATTCTTCTTAATTAGCCAATGTAGTGAATTGCAAAGCTGCAAATCACACTCTCCCTCAGCATCACCATGACTTATGGTCCGTGGTTTCAGGGTCAGTCACTTTCAATTCAGCTTGAAAATATGTATGGCTTTACATGTTTTTCCCAAGCAAAACATTCAGCAGTGATTCTTCAGCAGTAATACAAAATCTTTGTGGTTCTACTATAGCAACTATCAACTTGAATGAGAATAAAGACCTGACTGCAAAAGACAATATCCTTTCAGGTTACTCGCGGTCATTTTGAACAATAGTTAATAAAACGGCCAAGTGTGTTATAAGAGAATATAATACACATAAACACTTTGCATGACATTCATAGCAAACTAGCACTAATGTATGTTAGCCTGCACATAATCTGCCTGTGGAGAAGGAACGTGTTCAGATTTTGTTCACTGAGACAAGAGCACATGCAGTAACAGTATCTGGGGAGATGGAGAGTGCACAAGTGAACCTCACAAGCTCCAGAGGTTCCTTTTCCATGCACATACCTTGCTTCCTTTTCCTGTGTCAGCAGAAACTGTCCTTAGATGCTCGAACACCTAACATGCTTGAGGACGCACTCCTATTCTGTCCCCACCTCCTTCCTTCCTACCCGCAGTCCCTGCGGTGGCACAGCTGTGCAGAGTCAGCAGCAGGAACCAGCTGTTGGCCAGGCCACTAGATGATGAGTATTTCTAATTTAAGACCCCTTGCCCTCTTTTTTAATTATATTTTACTTTGTAGGTAGGATATAACAAGAAAACCAATGAATTTACCTACTGTATCACAGACAACAGAGCATGGCCTGTGCAAAATTAAGCTTTACACCATCAGAAAGAACAGAATTAATTCCCAATTAAACAGTGCATAAAAGAAGATCTAGCTGCCCTTGGACCTACAAATTCCAATGCACATCTTACTCTTCTGTGCATTGCAAATCCTGTTCATTCAAATGTGGGCACCTTGTACTATAGTAAAGTTGTGCTGCAAAGTCTATGCAGGACCAGAATTTGTTTTACTTCAGTCAGCACTATCAGGATCAATCTCACTTTTAAGAAAAAAAAGCCTGCTTAAATACAGGCACATTCAGACACTTTTATTAACTCATAAAGTTGTTCAAAAGAACACTTTTTGTGCTGTAAAGTTATAGGAAAGGGTCAACAAAACTTTGGCAAAAGTTTTGACTTTTGGTAACAACAGAAGTGTAGCTTCTGCCTTTTCCCGTCCCTGTAACAACTATACAGGTATGAGCGGACTGTGGTGACTACAACATCGGTTTCATTCTCACAGTGAAACTTCTGTTAAAATGCACTGGTAAAATTGAGTATGCTGTCTGTGCTTTACTAAAGGTGAATTAAAAATATCCATTTCCCCAAAGTAATCAGGATAGTTTCTTTCAAAAATGTAAATAAGTAGTAGTAGCAGCAGTATTATTATTATTGATGTTGTTGTTTTGAAACCTTTAGCTCATGCAGCGTAAATTTCAGTTGCAGGATAACTCTGTGAGAGATGATATTGCTGTCTGTAGTAGTTCGATGTCAAGTCTTCAATACTACTGGAGCTTTACACTACACCATAACATTTGCAATCACTGATATGTAACTCACAGCTAAAATATAACTCTGGCACTCTTATTTTCTGGGCTAAACACCTAGACTTGCAATGTAATTAGTGTGACTAATGCCACTGATTCCCACATATAAAATGTATTTTTAGGCCTAACTAGAAGTGCTTATTTAGGTGTAGTTTGCTTCTGCTGGCATGCAGAATAGGGGAAAAAAACAAAAGAATATTAGTTACTTCGTGGAGCAATATCAGTTCTGCATATCTTTGATCTCTAGAAAATGTACAACTCCACAAACATTTAACTGGTAAGTACTTCAACTCTGGAAAGGAATAATCAGTGTAAAAGTCTAGAAGTACAATGTTTCTATGGGGCAAGGCCTGGTGGGTCGCGGCTCCGCACCGGCAGCCCTTTGGCTCCTGTCCTCCTCCCGGGCACTGCACAGCCCGGGCAGCGGGGAGCGGGACGTGGGGTGCGGGCGGCCAGTCCCCGCCGCTGCGGGCCGGGGGAGGGAGCGATGCCGCGGGAGCGCTCCCCGCCGCACAGCACCCATCTCCTGGCACCGCCAGGTCCCAGCGCGTTCCGTCTGCAGAGGAGGGGAACACACCGCGACGTGCTCCTCCCTCGCCTGGCAAGCCTGCCTTGTGCCGGCCTTGAGCTCCAGGGACTCGCGGGAAGAGGAAGCCAAGGGGTGCCAAATGCACCGGGAACAGCGGCGGCCGGCGGGCCCATGCCAGCTGCTCCGGGCACCTTATCCCGCGGGTGCTGCGCTCCTTCCCCCTGCTCCACAGTCAGCCCCGCGAACGACCCACGCGGCATTAGTAGCGCTGTCCCCGGCCCCTCACCCAAAGTGGGTGGCAGGACCCGTCGGTGCAAACCGCGGCCGTCCCAAAACAACCGGGGTTCTCCGTGGGAGCGGCTCCCCCAGCCCCGCCGCCCGCCCGACGTGCCCCGGCCTCCTCCTGAGCCCCCGCAGCTCCACCCGAAGAGGAGCGGGCTGCTCCCCGCTCCAGCCCAGGCCCCGCCGTCCGCGCCGGCGGTCGGGCAGCTTCGCGCCCCTTCTCCGCGCCCGCTCACCGGCTGCCTCTCCAGCTTCACTTCTTTCCGGAGCTGCTCCACTTCCATTTTCAGTTTGTCCTTCTCGCTCAGGTCCTCGATGTTGATGGCTGGCATCGTCCACACTGTCAAAGCACGCAGGGAAGGAGGGAGGGAGGACAAAAGGTTACGTCTGGGCAGCGAGGGCGCCAGGGCCGGAGCCCCCGGGCGGTGTCGGGGTGGTGGGACGGCCGCCCCCGGCCCGCCCCCGGGCTCACTCACACGCTGCCGTCCGAGTTGCCCCGCTGATCGGCGGCGACCGCTTCCTCTCCGGCGCGTCTGCACCCCTTCTCCGCGCCGCTCCGGCCTTTAAACCTCCACACTAATCCCCCTAACTGGATTAGAGACCGCCGCCCGGCTGGCCCCGATGCCGGGGCGTTGACAAGGGCCCTGCCTGCACAGGGGAGGTCCGGCCGTCCCGGCGCTGTCCCTGGGCAGTGAGTTCTGCCCCGCATCGCCACGGTTCCCCGCCGCACCGGCGGCAGGAGCTGGGAGCTGGAGGACCCTCCAGTGCTGACCTGTCCAGCCTCTCCCTCTTCACCACCGCTGCGGGGCAAACGCAGAGAGGTCGGCTGGGGGTTTTGGCCTAGCCGTGAGATCTTTCTCCCCGACACCTCCTTCTCCTCTTCCACCTCCCGGCCATTGCATTCTCTGTGCCACCAGCATCCTTGGGCTCTGTGTTCCTTTGACCAGCGGCCACGGCAGAAGCAGGTGGTTTGCATGGGCAAAATTTGTGGATATTTGTGCATTACAATTACAAACGGAGTGGACTGAAGACGTGGAGAGGGGAAGAAGTCACTTTCATGTTAAGTGCCCTAGCAGGCAGCCAGCCCATCAGTGCCCTGCAGTTCTGCAGGAGAGGGTTATTGTACCTGGCTTGCACCAAGGGTCTCTGGAATCATAGTGTTATGACAGGTGTTAAGGGTGGAGTACTCTGTGTAAGAGAAGTGGTGGGTTCAGAGGGCACAAGAAGGAGCTAGGAAACTCTTCTCCTGTGGTTGCATACAGTTTTGAGGTCTAGATCCCAAAGAGATCCCTATACTCTTTAGAACAGGGTGATCTCTCCCTTCCTATTTGTACAGCACCTAGCATCTCTCATCCTAGCAGCTGCTTTCCTACAAAACCAATGGAAGCAGAATTCAGGACCCTTTAGGCTGAACATAGCTGCAGGCCATTAAAATGGGGTTGTAAAATCTGTTATCTGGCACTTCAAAGGTCCTTGTGGGCAATCACCTCTCCCACTTTCCACCTCTCTTTTTTCCTAATAAATACACTCTTTTCTCCTCTCCCCACTCACCAGATGTAAGCAGCTGTCAGCAGTATGTAAGATTTACAGTGCTGCTCCTGTAGTGCTCTTGGGGTTTGTATTCATTTTATTTTAGCCAGTTCGCTAAACTCAGTTTTTCTCCCTCTGGCTATTATCTCCCCCTTCCCAGCTGTTGATACGCAATTTCTACACCCCCATAATCTACACTGACAGCTGCATCTCCAAACTCCACCAGCTGCTGCTTCTGGACTAGTCAAAACAGGTGGAAGAAACTGGCCAGCCAGAATCTTACAGGAGCCAGGGCTGTTAGTGAGAGCAGAAACACAGCAGCATGGAAAGGCAGAGTGGTGTGATGGTGGCAGGCATAAGGTGCAGGAGTGAGCTGAAGGTGGGCTCTGGCACACCACTGGCATGGTTAGGGTGGGTATCTATAGCTCTGTAGTGGAAAGCCTCCAGAGAGCTGTTTGCTGACATGACTATCTCTGTTGATGGCAATCAGTAATGGACTTTCTACCACTTGCTGTGTTAACTTTTACTGTATTTAATGCATTTTTACAGTTATTTACCTAATCTGAGTTATAGCAAAGCAGAAGCTGAATAGCAGCATTGATGGTAGATGGCTTAAGCCATTGATTTGTGTGTGTGCACAGAGGAAATGGAAAAGATGGGAAAAGTTATTTGCATGACAGCATTCACTTTGCTGCTATTATTTAAATGGCATTTCAATTACTTTCTTTGCAATTCCAAAAAGTATGATGAAAACCAAAGGACATTCTATTAAAGAACATGATATTAAATATTAGAAACATGACTTTTTGTGTTCTTCTTGAAATAGAAAATATGCATTGTTTTTGTTTGGGTTTTTTTTTTGTTCTCTCCTACCGAAGGGACATAAACTTGAATACAATTGCTCTGCCTAATAAGCTGAACAAAATCCCTAAAAATGAGGATATCTGTTAGTAACAATTGTAGCTATAAGATTCTAAAACATGGCAGAGGTATCCCATGGGGATGACTAAAACTGTACAGGGCTTATTTTCTTGTCACTAATGTACCCACTTATCTTTTGCAACTGAAGATTCTGAAAAAAGAACAATGCTGAAAAAAGGAGTGAAAGAGCTGCCATTCATATCCTTTCAGAAGCCACATAGGTGGGACAGGGATTAAATCTGTTCCTTTCTTGCCTTTATGAAAGACAAAATTATGTCAGAAAACTAGGTTGTAATTGTCCATGATACAAGAAAAGCAGAGAAGCCATGGAGAGAAAATCAGTTCCTGAAATAATCAGGGTGCTGTGAAGTTCCCCTCCTTAGTATGGACTGTGGCTTCCTCCCTGCAGGCCACAAATTTCCAGGGCTCTGTATCTCAACCCCATCGATGGCAGCGCTGGCCTGCAGGGCTGGGACCCAACATCCTTGTTGTAAAGGAAGAAGAGAAGAACAATAGGAGATCAGATTAGTTTGTTGTTATCTATGGAGAGCACGCCTAATTTGCAGCCACTCTTATCTCTCTTACTGTATTCAATCTGGAGTGAACACTAATTAATGTAATGTCTCTAATGGATTAGAGAGGGAAAGGTATGCTGCTCACTGCTCGTCCCTTTCTCCCCCAGATCAGACCCCTTTGCTTGATGGGACTAAAATCTGTAGAATAAGCCAAGTCATGATTTTTCCTGAAATTCGTATCTCTTTGCACTGGCCAGAGGTGTCATCCTTTCAATCCCCTTGGGTTTCCCCGGAATCCAAGCCCTCTGACGATGTCCCGGTTTTCTCAAGTTCATCAGCATTTTGCACAACGGTATTAAACTAATTACGCGTTTGCTTCAGTGGCACTCGCTAAGCAGCCTGTACTTGATCCGGCTTGATCAGGACCTGCAGCAGGCTCAGCGTTTGATTTTCGGCGTCCCACTGCCCTCTACCCAGAGCCTCCGAATAGGGAGCGGCCTCAGGGGGGGCGACGGGGCGAGTAGGGAGGGAGGGCTTTCGCCAAGTGACCCGTCCCGGATTTCGCCGTGATTAACAGGAAATGCTCTTTGAGCATCATCCCGTAATGTGAGGGGGTGCGGGGGACGGGGACGGGACCGCCGTGGACCCCAGCCAGCTTCCCCCAGCGGAAGCCCCTCCGGCTCGGGGGCGCGCTCCGCCTGGCCGCGCCGCTCCCCCCGACGGCGGCGGGCCGAGCAGGGGGCTGTCCGCGCACGCAGGAGCGCAGCCCGCCGCGCCCGGGTAGCGGCCGGTCAGCGGGGACCTCCTGCCCGCTGAATCAGACCTTCCCCTCCCACCACATGCGCAAGGAGGGAGGCGGCCCGGGGAAGCTGGCGCGGTGCATATAAGGCGCTGCCGTCGGGCCGTGGGGCGCTGCTCGCTGTGGGGACCCCGCCGCCCGGAGATGGAGACCGGCCGCCGCCTGGCGCTGCCCGCGCTGCTGCTCCCTCTGCTCTCTCTGCTCTGCGCCGCGCTGGCACAGCGCACCCTCACAGGTAGGAGCGGGGCTCGGCGCGGGGCCGGGGCCGCCCCTGCTGGCCGTGGCCTCAGCCGCGTCGCTGCTGTCTCCCGCAGAAAAGCAGCGAGCCTGCCTGCTGCCCCCCGACGATGGCCCCTGCCGCGCCCTGGTGCCGCGCTGGTACTACGACAGGCACACGCAGAGCTGCCAGGAGTTCACCTACGGGGGCTGCTACGGCAACGCCAACAACTTCCTCACCTTCGACGACTGCGAGAAAAACTGCTGGACCATCAAGAGTGAGTCCAGGGACCGGCAGTGCCCCAGGGAGGCAGGGGGCGAGCGGGGACCTGCGGGGACACCTGGGAGGCTGCGCACCTTGTGGAATGCTCTGTACCCACCGGGTGTATCGTAGAGTCATAGAATTGTTTAGATTGAAAAGGCCTTTAGGATCATCGAGTCCAAGTGATGTCCCTCCTGCTTGTTGCTGCTTCTTGCTGATGTCAGTTTTAGGCAGAGAAACCAGAGTGAGTTGTCTCAGAGATGACGTGGAATTTATCTATTACTATTTTAAACATAATTTAATATGTTGAGTACTGGCTACTCAATGCATTAAATTCCTTCTGTAAATCTTATCCCACTTTATTAAAGAATACAGGTGGGACAAGCTGGGACTTGCTTGCAACTGGAGTAATAATGTTTTGCCTACATTGACATGTTGTTCTGTCCATGAAGAATGAAGAGTTGATTTTACAGAGGATGAAATTATTTCTATTGCAGAAGTGCCCAAATTGTGCCGGATGGAAGCTGATGGAGGACCTTGCAGGAGTCATTTAAAGAGATATGCCTTTAACTTGAGCTCGATGAGGTGTGAGGAATTTATCTACGGTGGCTGTTATGGAAATGGCAACAACTTCAGAGATTTGCAGTCTTGTATGGACCACTGTCTGCCAGAAAGAAGTAATGGCTGTTCCAAATTTTTAATAAAATAGTTTGAAAGTGATATGAAGATGATACTTTATTTGATATTTTCCTCTGGATACTCATACAGTGGTATTTTTGAAGACATCTGTGAAACAGATATTTATATTGTCCACTTTAATGTGTTACTTGTCTCGGCTGTTATTGGAAGTGCTAAAATGCTGTGGCCTTAAACAAACCCAGAACTACACCCAACCAAATCCTTTACTTCTAGAGAGCTGTACAGGTGTACCTGATGGGAAGTAGGCTGGAGATCTGTGTTGAGGCAGATGTGTCAGACATTGTGGCTGTCACATTCAGGGCAGTGATACTGTAATATAAAGCAGAAGTGCCTTTCTAAAATTCAGGCTTTAAAGATGGTGTCAGGTGGCTTGGCTTTTTGGCATTTGACAGCTCAGTTTTTGAAAAGTGTTTTGCATGATGTGATTCTTCACTGTCTCTCCATGTGAGCTATAAATAAGAAAGGTCATAATTATGGGCAGGTGACTATAGCTAAGCACTGTCATGAGCACCAGGTTAACATCTAGTGGAAGATAGGATTTTTGAAGTAGAGAGATCTACCAGAATGTATAAAAGCTGTTGCTTCTTTACCTTGATTAGTGATTGATGACAGTTATTTGTGGTTGATGACAGATTGTCAGCATTTTCTTCTGTGAATGCTGATTTATTTTTAATTTCTCTGTTGCACACCCAGTGAGTTGATAAAGGGTCTACAGCAAGAAAAGTAAAATTTCATTGAGGTAAAATGAAACATGATTCTTTTGAGATAAATGGTGGAATCTGTAATTTTTGCTGCAAGCATACAGAATTTGCTGGAAAAATCATTGTAAGATAGTGCCTTTTTTTTCCCTCTGCAGAAGTTGTTCCACTGAAATTATTGTTATGTTCCTTTATATGTGGAATAAGACTACATAAGTATCTCGACCATCACATGCATGGCACCACAAATGGGGAAAGCTGATGAATTTCACTTGTGGGATAATAATCTTGTTTTTTAGGGTGTCTGTTGTTTTCTCACATTCACAGCTCACAGGAATAAGATGTCAGTTCCTGAAGTAATTTGTAATAGTTGTGTCAGTTCACTGGAAAAAGAGCTGTTTAGACACAGATTTATTGCAGGGTAAATTTTAAGAAGCCAGGCACAGAGGTTACATTTATGTAATTTTTCTTTCTCTTCTTTTTCTTTGTTCTTTTTTTCCCAAGCTGGTCCCTTGCTATGTTATAGCCCGAAGGACGAAGGACTGTGTTCCTCCTCTGTGCCCCGCTATTATTATGATGCGAAAACTAAATCATGTAAGGAGTTCAAATACACGGGCTGTGGTGGAAATGCCAATAATTTTGTTACTGAAATGGATTGTTACAATGTCTGCAGAAAAGGTAAGATTTTTTTGTATTTTATCAGTCACAGGACGATAAAGCAATCTACATACAGCAACCAGCATTCACAGTGTTCTTTTACTCACCTTGGCTTGCTACAAGGGTATGTTTCTGCATTTTGGACTTGATGTTTTCAAAGTCAAGGAAAATTGAAATGCAATGGTATATCCTTCTGGCAAGATCAGTGCAATGTGAGGTTGTTACACCATCTTTGAATGACATATTTGAATGGCACAGAAAAAGACCAAGCCCACTTACTTACTGAAACCCACAAAGAATCAGTCTTTAAACTGTTTAGGACCTGCATGAATGCTAATTAATTTGTGCCTTTATTCTGGATATTTTTAAAATAGGATTAAAATGAGTTGTGAAATCAATTTACTTTTCCCCATAGTATTTTCAGATGTTACCACCCTACTTCAATTCCCTGCTGTTAACTCCCATTTCCCATTCCCATTACTAAAGATTTCTGCCTCATCAGTTGTGCTGAGTCAACTGTTTCTGTGATCGTGGAGGGAAGGCTTGGAATGATAATTGATTTTTCCTAAAGGTCTTATTTCAACCAGCTACTGGCTGTGCTTGTAAATCAAAACAGTTGTGCTTTTACTTGGAGTCATATGGTCATACCATCTATTGCAAGTCTTAATACTCTAGTTTAATTAATATCATATAAAAATAGAGGGAGAAAAGCGCAATTGTGTGTTGTCCCCCTGGAACACTCAGAAAGCAGACAGAGCACAGTATTTTAAAAATTGATACTAACAAGAAAGTAATTTAAGGCTGTATCTAACATGTACATTGCCTTTGGAAAAATAAAAACAAAAAAGAAAAAGCTAAAAAGTAGCTCTGTTTTAAACATGATATGCACAAGAGTGGAGTACTTCATATTAAAGGTGTGTAGTCAGAAGGCTTAAGTTGGGAGATGATTCTTTAGTTCTGGGCTGGAAATCCAGGGTTGAGGCCAAGATTGCACCCCAAGCACAATCCTCAAAAATAAAAATATTGCCTGCCAGTTAGTCATGACAGTAATATTTGTGTGGATGACAAGTCTGATTGTGTCTCTGCCATTGTAGTATTATAAGAGAGTCTTTAATAGCATGCTAATTTTATCTGAGATGCTTGTGATTATTTAATTTACATCTATTATTACCTGTGAAGTGGTAGGGCCAGGCTCCAGTCTGGACTGTGCAGGGAAAGAGGGGGAAGGAAACTGCCTCCTCAGCATCTGGCCTCTGTGCTCTGCCCCTGCCCACACCCAGCCAGGTCCACCTGGGCACTCTTTTTTCCTCACTGTTTTGGGGTTTTTTTGTGTGGAAGAAAGAAGTAAGGAAGTACTGTTTGTTTGGTAACTAGAGCACCAGACACTCAAACACACAGTATCAGTTATAAGCTTTTTCACCAACTTGTGAAATCCACAATTCAGTAAAGCTTGGTACAGTCACAGACCAAGGTTAAGGGCATAATTAGTGCTAATTAATGTTGTGCTATACATATTCATTTCTATAGGTTGGGAGTGCACAGCAATGTTAAGCAAATAATTTAGGCAATTTAAGCCACTCCTTCTATCTTGCTCCCATAATTTCACCCTTAGCATCTTTCCTGTTACCTTTTGGAGTCTCAAGTTGAATTCAGTTGACTTTCCCTGTGCAAATACACAACTGCTTGCTGATTTCATCTATAATGTTTTAAGTGAAAAGGTTTCTGATTAATTTCATTTTAAAAAAGTTTGCATTGGAAAAAACCAAACATATTGGGGTGACAGTGAAAGGAAGCCGAACTGGTACTGGTAAATAGATAGCATAAAGGCAAAGATTTTCCATCAAAAGTGTTTTTTGAACTGCACTCTCACATTTCATGCAGCTTTGTAAGCATTTCTGGAATTAACTCTGTCTTAGGCCACTCTGCGGCTTCTCTGAGTTTTGTGCAGAAACCCAAATCATTTAATCTTTTCATCTCCCATCCTATATTTTAGCCTTTTCCCCACTGTTCAGAGAAAAGTAATAATAGTTTGAGGGGGTTTGTTTGTTTGTTTTTTTTAAGACAAAGCAGTGTATTTAGTTCTGTTCTGTTGTCACTAGATAAGGATAGCTAGATAAGACCTTGATGCCTGCTCAGGGAAAGCAAAGGATTCCAGTGCCAAAGGTGAACACATTGGAGATCTTAGTATGTGAGAATAGGGTGTGTAGAACATATTTTACAGTTTCTGATATATTTGTTACTATTGGACAACTGCTTGAACAGCATAATATGGGAAAAACCTCCTCCAAACAATAAAGAGTAGTAACAGTTTTGTCATGCTGTTTCCCTAATTGCCTTCTTTGTTTTGTTAGCAGGGACTCAGAAACCAAGAATCAACAAGCCAATGAATGTATCTCGCAGAAAAATAATGAGAAAATTGATAAAAAAACCTCAGATGTATAACCTGAAGTCTTAAAGCTGATGTGCATTTGGATGTTTGAAACACCTTCTCTTGATTCCACTTTCTTCTTTTGTAAGATAGTTTCCACACAGTTTTATACTGACATAGTTCTGTATTTCAGAACTGCCTTTTATCCAACTTACTTTTTTTATAAAGAACTGTGTTTAATAGAAGAATGAACCTAATTTTGGTTCTTCTGCTCTGTCTTTGCAATAATTCTTTGGCAAAGACAGGTGTTTAGATTTCCATGTTTTTATGGGGGAAATGTTACTACTGCCTTAGGAAAATATTTCAGCTGTTGCAAATCAATTAAGATTTGAAAAATCAATTTTCTCTTAGTATAACTAAAAGGCAAACAGCAGTTAAAGTCTAACATGGATTTTTTTGTTTGTTTTCATCCTCTGCTTGCTAAAGAAAATGATTTTTTCAAAAGTATGTTCAGAGATTTATTGCCCTGCCATTTTACACACTTTGGCACTATCATTTAAATAGACTGCCTTTTACAGTTAACATTCATAGTCAAGGCTTTCAGAAGCCTTCACAACAGTAGAAGAAGTATAAACTTAAGTGCAGTTCATCCCACAAGAGAGAATGGGGAATAGAAATACTTTGATAAACACTCTGACAACGGCAAGGAGTAAACTAGTTGAGTATTAAAATAAAAATGTAGCCATTACTTTTCATGACATTTGAAATTTCTGTTAAGTTACACTCCAGATTCTTGTATGACATAAATTAGCATATTTTTACTGATTTTAATGAAGTTATGCTGAATACATCTGTAGAGGATCTTGATATTTGTGTTAATGCAATGACTGTTAGAGCAGAACAGCAGAAGCTTCTGCAACTTTTTTTCTGCAAAAATGTATTCCCTCTTTTGAGGCACTATTGTATTTCTTATGGTAGATTATGCCTATGGTGATATTATTGCACATTCTTTTTTGTTTTGTATTTCAGTCATGTCTGAATTTCAATTAATTTCATCTACAGTGTTTTCTAAATATAAATTTGTAAGTAATATTAATAAATTTTTTGGGGGAAAAAGAGAGCTTGTTCTGTCATTATATGAGTTATACACACCAATATGTGTAATTGAACCTATTATTTGCTAATTATGACTCTAGAAGGATTTAGTTGTCTCTTCAATCATTTCCTTATACTGAGGTCTTTATTTGAAGAAAGCCAATAAATTGTGTTGATGTCATTCATCCCCAGCAGTCTTTGTAGCTCAGCTGGCTCTCTAAGGAGCTGCTCTCAAAGGGGTGCTTAGTTAAGCTGATTGTTGCTGCTCTTTTTGGATGGTGCACTATCTGGGTAATATGTTGATTGCTTGAAATGACATTGGCTATCAATTAGAAGAATTCAGGTAGGTATTTTATTCCCATCTCAGAGAGGGAACATGATGGGCAAACTAGTTATGATTTGTTTTTTCTTACTGTTGTTTCTCTCACTGCTGGATTTTCAATTAAAGTAGTGGGCTCTGCTTGCCACGGTTTTCTACCACTCTGGTTCTCAATCTCAAAAACCATTCTTACTTCAATTAATCTATTGCTTATTGTAGATGAATGAGGACACTGGCAGAAAATTGCAGGTAAGCAGGGACACAGTTCAGTGTTTGTCCCATGCCAAACCTCTTCTTTGGTAACCAGCCTTCAAACAGAAAGGGGCTAAACTAAACTTCCCCAAGGGAGCCAGGGCACTGCCTGTATCACTTTCCCATGGGTGGTGAATTTTGACCATGCTGTTTAGGGCAGCAGCTCAGAGTGTCCTCTGAATATTTTTTCATACCAAACAGTAACATTTGGGGCACCCCAGTTGCATTTGTTCCAAATGTCTCCCCGTGGCTTAAGAAAACACAAGCCTGTTTCAGAATTTAAAGTTCAATTAAAATGCTGTTTTTTAACTGTGGAGGATGACTGTCTTTTAACTACATCACTATGGGGTATAATCTCTGGCAACATGTTTGAGAAATTAGTATTACGCCTTATCTCTCTGAGTCTTTGACTTCTATAGGAGTATCTTTGGATGGGATACAGAAGTGGAAGTGGACCTGAGATTTAAAAGAAGGCCAAAATCTGAGAGCAGCTCAGGCTCACTTGGGACTTCTTGGTCTTGGAACGGGGTGCCTTGTCACATATCATGACATGTCCTGAGCTATGCAATACCCAGTTAATGTCCTGGAAAGAATCTAATGGTCTGGTCCCCCTCTGCTCATGGCCCCCTCAAGGGCCCAGAGAGAGCTGCCTTGATGGCCTGGGCTGCACCCAGGGTGCCACAGTGGCCACTGCAGCCTTTGTAATGCGGCTGCTCCACAGATGCTCTCTTTTCTTGCATAAAATAAAACTGAAAGTCTAAGGGCTTACTGCTACTCCGTGAAATATCAGAAGCTTAGACTTTAATCCCTTATTTACCTGATATCATGCAGAAACATAATGTAAACAATCCATAATTTTCACAAGGTTTCCTAGTGAACAGGCTATAGAGTATTCTGGAGGAGAATGGAGGGGGGTGGTGGGAGAGGAAAGAAAGAGGCCATGGAAGTTTTTTCAGTCCGTTAGTGAAGCTATTCCATAAGTTGTACCATATTTTCAGGTAAATGCTGTAATTTTATTTTTTTTTCCCCCTACAAAAAAATTTTGGCTGTCACTGTACTGGTTTGCTTCACATTCTTAAGTTACTCTAATATACCTTCAGACTGCTCTGACTTTGACTAATCTAAGTAATTATCATCTACAGCTCTCTATATGACTCATGACTTACTTCCTTTTTCAGTTGTTGATGAAACAACACTGGCCCAAGGTTGGGCCAACTGTTAATGTTTTGCTACATTGAAAATTAACACAGCTCATACCATCCTACAAATTAGCTTTTATTATAGTAGCCAGTGTCCAGCATCTGGCATTGTGTGTCACAATGCAAATTTCTGCTCCATAGGAGGGAAGCAGTGATTATAATCAGTTGAGTTCATCATGTCTTGCATAGGCAAACTGCCACTGAAACTCATGACTAGTGATTTGCATGGGGCAGTCATACCTGCTTGCTGAAAAGTAGTTGCTGAAATAAGCAGATTTGAATAAACTGCATTGCAACATCACTGCTCTTTATCTTCCATTATGACCCATTATTCCAGTTCATTTCTTGTTGATAACTTACAAAACACTGTATAAAAAGCCCTATAAAAATTAAAATCACTAATTTTTCATCATAGATCTGTGGCAAGGAATTGCTTGCTAAAGTATTTCCAGAGTAGGAGAGTGGTGTCATCTTTATATATCAATGGGATTTTAAGTGTCAAAAAGAGAAAAGGGGAAAAAAATCGATGTGGTAATATTTTTATTGATAAGTTAAATGCTGACAATCAGAATTTCACCCATCTTATTTTAACAGTGATTTGCCCAAATAAATGGTTTTCTCAGAATTCCATATTTCAGGAACAAACTGGGGATGAGTTCAGCTTGTATCCCTAGAGTCAGATTTCTGACTGCCAGAAGCATCCCTGTTTCTCGGCCACTTCTCAGCAGCAGAGGAGGTAGAAAACATGGAATGTTTTCTTAGGAAAGAATAATTTATTAGAAGCAATGGGCCCTGTTAATAAAAAAAAAGTCCTAAACTTGTCTCAGATTACAGGTGAGAGATTTTATTCCTAAAATTGAAGTCAGCTGAGGCCAGTTGTTCTGAATCAGATAGGGACAATAAATCTGTTCTCCTAGATAAATGCAGTCCAGCTCTAATTATGTGAATCTGGAAGAGCCACACTGAGGATGTGCCAGAATTATTATTCATTTACACTAGTGTTATTGAAAGCGAAATCTGTCTCATCTTTCTAGAAGAAAAGACTATCACTGGCAATAATTAAGGCAGAGATACTTCTGTTGAAGTAAGCCTCATTTTTCAGTATATGGTGGTCCTGTACAGTAATGACTATCATCTGATAAACTACTTAATTGCTGAGAAGGGCATTAATCATAGTATATACAGCCTAATGAACAGCAGTGATATTTAAAAAGTAATCTATGTAAACAAGATGCATAAAAACATGCTGTTTGAGGTATTAGGCACTGATGTGACCATTAGCTGTGATTTCCAAATAAATGCCAGAGAAATGAGCATTCCCAGCTCATGTGTGAACTATTCATAAAAGTGAGATAGTTCGGGCAAGTTAAAGACTAATTTATGAAATTTAAAACATTGTATCTATTACATGTGAACAAAAGAAGTCACTTTTAATGAAGATTGCCTTTGTACTGGCATCACTGACTGTAATTTCAGATGAATATGGACAAAACTGATGCCTTCCAGACAAACTGGATTAGGTGTCTAACTGCTTTTGTGTGAGGGGTTTTAAATGCAGTTTCACATCATACTGTCTGACTTGGTGGGGCTGAACTTCGAGCTGGTGAGTGTATAGTAATATTAAGCCTTATTATTTTCTCAGATCAGATCCTCATTAAAGGCCTTAATATATCAACTACAGGTAAAATGCTTCAATAAATCTGCTGGCTGAATTACAACAGTTTTGCTCAGTGAGATTTTTTTGGAGGGAGGGTAATAGGAAGTTTGCAGCATCTTTTCTAAGATATGAATGCCTCTTTATATTTTTTAAAGCTTAGTGTAAAATGCAGTAATAAAACTCATAGTATGTGATAAATGCATATGAACACTATTGTCTATGGGATATTTTTCCTGTGTGTGGGAAGCAAAATAAAGAGGATGGATTATACTAATAAAAGCTATTTAAAAAGTCAAGAGAGTAAAGGCATTTACTGGCATTACCAAACCAGAAAAAAGGTTTTCATCAGCACAGTAATTTTCAACAAGGAGGAATTTGGAATTTTGCTGATATTAAAAAAGAATATTTTATAAAAATGCTCCAGTAGGAAGTAGGAAACCTAGCAAGGTTCTTTTCCTCTTTTTTTTCTTTTATTTCTCCCTAAAAGTGGGAGGGAAGTCTCATGAGAAAAACAGTTATGACAAAGGGTATTTACTCTCTCTCAGGACTCAGGCTGGAGTGAAAGGAGCCTGTACGATTCCCCCCGTGCCAACCAGAGGGACCCTACTATGATTTCAACAAGAGCTGGAGTGAGTCCAAGAACTTCAATAACTTCCTTTAAGTGCAGAAACATGATCTTGCACAGAGCAGCGCTCCCTTACAGCAGCACGTGTATCTGCTTTACCCGAGCTCTACTTTGCCAGTGTTCCATAGTGGGTGCAAGCAAATAAACAAAGGCTAAGCAAAAAAATTCTGACCTTTATTTCAGTGCTTGCAGAGTTGCTTGGATGTATGATGTGAATAATTGCATGCTCTGGTGAGGCAACTAACTCATTACTTTACTCCAATATGTCTTCAAAAAGGATTAGAACTAAAACTGCCGTTAAGCCTATTCTATAAAACACTGGAAAATACCTCTTTTAATATGGAAAGCATTTCCTCGATTAGGTTTTATAAGCATCTGTTCCTTCCATCTTTATCAAGACTCTTCTTTTTAAAACTAAAACAATATCAGATAATTAGATATCAGTTTAATTGAAGGAAGAATTTTAAAATCTCTTTAGTATGTTTTAAATTCATCAGATAGCTTGGACATTCTTCCTTCTGGTGTATTGCACATTACTAGACACCTAAGTGTCACTTTTGTACTGGTAATTAAAATGGATTCCCTAACTGGTCTCATAATAGCAATTTTGCATCCTTCTAGTGTGAATTATCCTAAGCAGTACTAAAATAAAACAGTAAAGTAAGACTCACGTAAGTTCTAATTGTCATAGAACTTTTAAAAGCCACAAAGGCTAAAAAGTAAATGTGTCACTGAAGTAGATCTCACCTCATTGTGTTTTCCAATTTTATATTTTCTTCTTTAGACTGGCTGAAAAAAATTACAGACCATACTCTGCAGTTATGCTGATGAAAAGCTGCACTTGGTCCCCAGATAAACAATAAAGAAACTCTTTCCAAACCTATTGCAAAAGAGGTGAGAGTCGTTCAACTCTTTATTGCCTCACTTTTGAACAGACATTTGCAGTCTTTTTATCCTGTCATATAGAATTATGCCTTTGAATATGACAGCACTCAGTAGCATTTAAGGCTGAGGTTGGTTTTTTCCTTGGTTTTGAGAAATCTGATTTCTCAAAAATTGCTTAGTGATTTCAACATACGAAGTGTTAGGGAGGTGCATGCTGAGCCTCAGCTCCAGAGGGCGAGGCTCCAGAACTCGGAGTCTCAAAATACCCTTGAACTATTTATGACTGAAACCCTCAGCTCTGTGGAGAAGCCACTGAGAAACAGCTCAGACAGCTTTGTGGAGAGAAAAGAGATGGGACATGCCTTAAGCACTTTAGAAAGGTAAATCAGAGGAAAATAAGACAGTCACAGTTCTTGCATGCTCCCTCCTGATCACAAGATATGTTTTTGCAAGTTATGCAGTGATGTTCATTCCATGGCTAAGAAATCCCAGTTTGGAAGGAAGAGGGGAGAGCCTTCCTTGACTCAGTGCTCTTCCTCCTGCTTTGCCCTCTTGAACAGCCTTTGCCCACACAGTGTTCATGAGAACACCAGGAACTAAGGATACAATTGAGTCCGTGATTCTGGTCACACATTTCCCTATTGCCATTACCTGGGGAAATCCCTATTCCCAATGCAAGTCACAGCCTGTGCTGGGAATGCCACTTTGATTTGGGGAGGACATCTGTCTCAGTGCTGTGCAGAGCTGTGGCAGCTCACTGCCGGGGACATGGGCTGAGGGTATAGGGCAAGAAGGACAGGGCCTGGGGAAGGACACAGGGTGGGTGCATCACTCTGAATGGGAGTGGAGAGGTGGCTGTGGGCAGAGGGAGAGCATGAGTGAGCAGGGAGGCTCTCACCACACAACCTGACCTGCTGAGTTGCTCAGCCTAGTGCCAAAGCCCTTCTCCCCTGCCCCTTCCTGCAAATCCATCCTGCTGTCTATTCTGTACAGTATGCTCTGCGGCAAAAGTGGCATATATTATTCCAAGGAACAATTTTGTTTTACATTCTTTGAGCTCTAAATGATAAACTTGCTGGCCACGTGGTCATGTTACAGCATTATCATACACCAGCCAACGTACAAAAAAGCAAAAGAAATCAAAAATTCAGCTACCTGGTCTCTCAGGTGGGAGCATTGAGTATTAACAGAGCTTTGAAACACATCACTGTACTCAGCAACAGCCTAAAAACTAGTGTTTTTCACCTTCAAACACCTGAAAACATAGAATAATGACAATTTTGTTGTCCAGTTGATGCAATAAATCTCAGCAGCGATGAATGCTCCATAAAGCACACTAAAGCATGATTTTGATATTTTTGCAACTGCTGGATGGTTGTGACATCTCTTTCTCTATTTTATTACTTTCAAACTAAGGAAATGTGAAAAGAAATTGCAATATATAACTAAATCCATACCTAGCAGTGGGGTTTTTTGTTTGTTTGTTTTTGGTGGGTTTTTTTGTTGTTGTTTTTGTTGGTTTTTTGTTTTGGTGTTTTGTTGTTGGTTTTTTTTTTTCCCTACTAGATTTCCATTTAACACTTAGTTAATGTTCAAGAAAAATGCTTATTTTCCTAACTAACAGGTGTGGAACTCTGACTGGAACCAGTGCACTACCTTACTGGATCTGTTCAGTCTATACAGTGTCCCCTTCACTAGTAATGCAGAGGTTGCAGTCTGAACTTTGGTCTCTGTCATTTCTTCAGTTTTAGTAATGAAGAAGAACCAAAAGGAAGTTGCTGGCTAAGGAACTGCACAATCCTGTATCTGTACAGAGAGTGTTTGTAGAGCAAAGGTGAAAAGAGAAGGGATCAGGAAACAAAGACTGCACTTACAAAGGTGTTTGATTTGTGGGATTTTAATAAGTGCCCAGCTGCCTAACTCTTATTGATAGAGTGGGAATTTCCCAGGCACTTTTCAAAAGTGTCTAGGGCATCTTATCTCTGTACTTGGACATTTGTATCTATCTTTATTTATTAAGGTAAATGTCTTTGAAAATCTGGCTACACCTCTCATTTTA
Organism: Campylorhamphus procurvoides; assembly: GCA_013396655.1. Lineage (NCBI taxonomy): Eukaryota > Metazoa > Chordata > Aves > Passeriformes > Dendrocolaptidae > Campylorhamphus > Campylorhamphus procurvoides. The sequence goes on along the minus strand of WBMV01004320.1, from coordinate 43,865 downwards.
AAACATAAGACCAGATGGTTTGCAGTTCATGCAAAATGGTCTGCTCAGAATCTCACCGTTTGGCATTGCCTAACATTAGGACTCTTTCCCTTCTTGTGTGCCAAGTGCCAGGATCTCACCAAGCAGTGCTCAGCAGGTTAGGTCACCAAGAAAAGGATGTGAAAAATTCTGCCTATTAGGTGGGCAGCTGTCTACAATGGGAAAGCTGAAAAAGAGAAAAGTGCACATATAAATACCCAGCTTGGAGAAATGAACAGAAACGAGTGTCTCTGTCTATGCAGAATCCACCAGAGACACGGAAGAGGCTGCACCAGATCCCGGTCTCTGCTGCCTTCTGCCTTTGAATCCATACATTTGGGGCAGGGAATTTTGTAATACTGGGAGTTGTTCAAAATTTACATAATTTGAATAAATAAAAAAATAGTATAAATTCCGTAAGTGTGAGAAAGTATCAAGATGTGAACCACTCCTGTTTTCAGATTTGCAAACCAGAAACCTGTCTGGCATTTTGTGCAATCAGAACCACACCCTTTTCCATTCAGCTTTGATTTATTAACTAGAAGGCTTCCATATCATTCCCTCTTTTCATGGTAGCTGGTACAATCTGCAGTTTTAGATAACATAAAAGAAAGCTTGCTGTGCTAAAGATGGCAGTGATTATAATTTTCATTTTTTAACATGGTTATCATTTCCACATTTCCATTTTATGTGCTTTCTAATTCTGAAATGAATCATACATTGAAAAAATGATCCCCTTCATATTAAATTGGTCTCAGAATACCGAGAAAAAAGATCTACCACACCCTGTGATTAATTCATTAATCCATCTTTCAAAACAAGCAATCTAATTAGCTCACAAACAAGAACATGACGCACACGTGGCTCTTCAAACAGTGTTGACATACTGAATAGTTTGGATTCCCGCAATACAGAGCCTTTCACTTGCTCCTTCCAATTCTACTAAGACTCAATACTGGGACACTTTTGATCTTGAAGGTTATTTGTTGCACAAAATGGAATGACCTCGTAGTCCAAGACTGGGAAGAAAAGAAGAGATCCCTTTGAGGAAAGTTAAAATTTCAAGTGCTTCTAACAGGCAGCCCTGAACACAGCTGACTAAAAAATATGCAGTGTTAAAAGCTCTGAGTGCTGTTGTTTGCTTTCTTCATGAGGAATAAACCACAATGAATGGCTTATGTTACATATAGGTATACATATTTGTACACATGAAAGAGAAGGAGAATTGATGAAAGCAGGCTGCCTGAGGAGGATTGCAAGGACAGACAGGTCTGTCACACAGTTAAGGGAACTGTACCGTGTCATGTAAAGTAAGTGTGATAGTTTTGGAGGGGAAAGAGGGGCTGGGACTGAAGCTGAATTTCATATACCCTTATCATCTAATTGAAAGGCAATCCAGAACAAGTACCAAATAAAAACATTACCATTCTATTCTTAACGATAAAATTAGCTTTAAATATTTCTGAAAGATCAACCAGGATAAACAGGCTGTTTTTAATCTCTTATTTTAATAACTTTTGTCCTTAGGTGGTAGTTGCTTTCATTCTCCCTTTTAATGTCTGACTTTGCTGCCATGTCACAAAATCTCAGAAACAGAGCTGAGATGAGGATGTGGTAACTCTCAAGGTCTCTGTTGTGGCATCCACAATCTCAGTCCCTTTAGCTCATGGAGGTGCCACTGCACTGAATTATTTCTTGTCATCATCCAACAGGGAGGACTTTGTTTTCTGGTATGGCCTTCTTGACTTTTTGATAACTTTTTTTTCTCTTTTGCTTTTTTCTTTTTTTTTTTAATTTCAACACAAAAAAATTTAAGATGTTAGCTATGTTGTTCATGACTTTGATTATTTTGGAAATCTGTAAGGAACACAGTCAGTCTTTAAGACTTGAATTCTCCCATTGACTGCTGAAAAAAGAGGAAAGCTATAAATGCTACAGGAACAACAAGGAAGATGAATGATCTATCACATTTACCCATGTCTGACAAGATGTCTTCTGTCATGCCTAATATCTGGTTAGTGGCTAGGATGGGTGGAGGGTAGCACGAGAAAATACATATACACCTTATGTGTTGTGTAATGCTTCTTACGTTGGTTCCCTGCACATGAGCTGAATCAGAAAGCTCTTATGGGGTGGCCTTGTAGCAGATTATAGGAAAGGCCAGACATTTGGGTTCATATGGATCCAGTCACACTAATAAAAAAGGAGGGAGGTTCAGAAATGCATTGATGTTTGAGAATGAGTAAACCATGATCTGATGGAATTCATCCTACAGAAGCCAGACAGTAAGGAGCTGGTCTGGAAGAAAATGGAGCACTCAGCATGTGTGAAATGCAGGCCTGGTAGGCAATGCTGCTTGTTATCCCCCAAAATTTCTGTCCTTTGGGTAATCCCAAAATCTCACAGGTGATGCATTGTTGGTTCTACTTATGGTGTCCTGTGAACAAGGAAGGTCCTTTCATGATCATCGTGCAAAGCAGGAAAGAGAAGCCATGCCCTGTAGTACAGTTAGACATGTAGCTCTCAGAAAGTTAGTCAAAGTTACTTGCAAGTTGGATCATAGAAGACCTAACTGATTTGCCTAACAGAACAGAAAGACTGTGACAACAGGCAAGCTTCAGTTTGGGTAATTCTGGTACCAAATGCCAAGAAAACCAGCCTATCAAACAGAGGGTTGGTTTTAGCACTAATACAGTCATGTCCAACCTGATCACAGCAAGACAAAGGTGGTCCATCTGCAGAAAGAAAGATGCACATACTCTTAGTTTATTTAGCCAAGTGTTTTCTGTGTCAATGCAATTTTATTTTATATTTAGCCTTCTTACACCCTGGTTTGTTTTTTGCTCTACATGAAACATAGAGCAAAAACGTGTCTTTGCCTTTACACACGTAGGTATGAAATCTAATATGATGAAAAACAAAGGTACTACAGCAATATTTGACATAGGCAGACACTGGTGGGATTATTTTCACATATCATTGACCCATTCCTGTACCTCAAATCTGTTTCAAAAAATAAAATCTCACCAACTTTTTACAAGCTGCATAAATAGCCACACAATTTTTCCAAAGCAAAATCTGCTCAGCATTTTCCCTTGTTGCACAAGACTGTGTTTTGTGTTTTTTACTTAGATGAACATCTACTCTGATGTTTAGCAACAGAACTGATCCCTAAAGGTTTGTCATCTAAAAGATGGATGTACAGAACAGAAATTATGCTGAGAAATGTAAAAGAATATACATGAGCTCACTTGTATTCATTTTTTAACCACATAAAGTGGGTCTGTAAATCTAAATGTAGGTAATAGGATATTCCTGCAAAGTCATAATCTTAGGAGCAAATATTTATTTTTTTTGAACTGAAGTTTGTCAATATACTGTAGTGTTAAAGAAGTTATAGTCTCCTGTATGTTCATTATACTAGATACTGCCTAGTTAGAGGTATATGAAAGAAACATAGATGGTTCCTTCACTTCCAAAGTCACATTTTCCCTCAAAGTTAAAATAAAAAGATTGGTTTAAAGAGTGTTTGCAATTAGTTTTTATTATGCACTACTGGTTTTATAGCCCACTATTTTATGATGGTCCATAAAACTAACCCAGAAGCATCCTACCATGTTCTTATTATGAAAGGTCTAACCCTTCAGCCTTTTCCCAGGTGATACTCTCACTGAAATTCTTGGGAATGCCATAGGATTTGGCTTTAAAACCTTCTTAGCTAATTTAGTGTTTCCATTTGCTTCACCAGTTTTAATTTCAGGCATGCCCTACCACAGCCAAATATAACAGCATCGTTCAAAAAATCATGCTAGCTTTGCTCCATTAGTTTGCTTCACCTAAAATTTTGCTTTGCACTCTTTAATGCTGTGTAACTCAGCTCATACTTTACTGCCTTTTACAACTTATAGACTACTTAACAACTCTTCCTATATGTTTGGTAAAAAAATGAAAACCTCTTAGCAATGTCAATTAAACCAGGAAATGTTCTTAAATAGCAACCAGGAAAAATGCTAAAAGACCTCTTTTCTTATTATAACAAGGATTTCTTTCCAAGTTTAAAAGTCCTTTGAATTGTCCGGAGGATTGTCCATTTTCTTTTTTTCTTTTAATAGTTATGACTCAAAAAGTTGTAATGTATGGACCCCAAAAATCCCAACATTTCTGTCTGTAAAATCATTCTTTTTTGGTAATGTTTTTGAGAAAGCATTTTCATGGCTCCATAGGGGGATAAATTCACTTTTGAAAATTGATGACCATCAGATATCCCAGATCCTGCTGTGACAGTGCTGTGAGCTCATCCCTCCTGTAGTACCATTTCTGTTTTACTGGGGTTTGACAGCAGACTGGGCTAAGGAAGTGATCACCTTATGTGTTATTAGAAACAAAGTTCGGATCATGCTGAGCTGGATTTGGACAGAGAAGTCATGTGGCACTGCAGGACAACTTCACAATCTCAACTTCTGCTATGGAGCAGACATTACCCTGTCCCTGATACAGTTCTTTCTTTTATTTCATTCTGATTCCAATGACACAGAGCTAACATACTCCACAATGAAATGAGATGCCATTTCACTGATTACTGAAAAACAGAATGGGAAATTATACTCAATAATCCTGACTGAGACATTTTTTAAAACACAAAATTTAACTCAATTTAGAAATTGTTTTAAAAGCAGATTTATGTAATTGCTCATTACAGTCAGAGAGGATTCTTCATAAATGCTGAATTGCTTTAAAATACAAATTTCCTCATCTTCCAGAAAAGACAGTTTTCTGTCAGACCTGACCTGCACATACAGCAACAGAAGTGTTTAGGTGTCCAGTTCCCAAGCTATACACACATCTTCCTGTGTTGTGCCTCCCTATCAGCCTGCAGGGACTTAGAAACCTTCCAGAGTGCTGGACTGGGCTTTATTCCTCCTTTCCAGACCAGGAACTCTATGAGACCTGCTGCCTCCCACCCAAATAAGCATGGTGTACACTGGCCCCAACTGCTGATGTGTCCCCATCCTGACCCTGCTTTGCACTCTCCAAAACCTGATGGTGAGACACCTTCCTTACACGCTCCAGAGGCTCTGGGCTTGCACACAGTCATGTGTGCCGTGTGACCAAAGCCCACATTCACTGGGTACTGAAGCACAGCAACTTGAAAATGGGATTCAAAAAGGCAAGACTCTAGTTATACCAAGGCAGAAGTTTTTCCTCCTCTCCTTCCAGCCTCTTAGAAGTACTAAGGAGTTTATCTTCAGAGGTCCCAGAGCCTTTGAGGCTATTTTTGTACAGACAAATTAAATTACTCTTTTCATGTGGCAGATATTTATAGGATACATGCAGGTAATTTGAAGAAATAAATATTTCATAACCATGAAAATTTACCATGAGCCTTGATTATGACCTGTTAATGCCATATAGTGGGTGACTAATTTTGCTTATCATTTAGTGAGGTACAGCACTGTTAGGCTCTAATGAATGCACCCAGCAAGACTTAGTTGCTTTACAATCACAACTCACTGTTTGTGACACCTCAGTATCGACGGCTGTCACAGTGTTCCTGTGAAAACATCCTTACCAGCTACAAATTGGCACTGGTCAGCTGGATGGATCACCTGAAAACCTGTACCATATCCTTAGGAAATAGTAGTGCTGATCCATCTTCTAGCAAATTTTCTGACTTCATTGCCATCTTTTTCATAGGAGCTACTTTCTTCTTGATGAGGGAATTAGTAACTCAATGGCTTAATAGCACAAGCAACTGTTTTGAACCATTTTGATTTCTTCTGAATTGGATGGATTAAATATCTGTAATATTACTTGAGCTTCTGCCTGAGTATTTTCCCAGATGTAAGCTACATTTTCATTGTTTCATGAACTGTTGATTTTCTGAGTAAGTGCATTTAGTATCCCAAGAAATCCCCCAGGGATGGATAGGTAACAGGATGTTTTCTTGCTCCCTCTTGCATGCTTGATTTGGATGAATTACAATGAAAGGGAGGAAAATGCTTTAGAAGGGCAAGTTAAAATTGTTCTTTTATCTGATTTCATCTGCAAGTAGCCCACGTGAAGAAATTCTGCTAAGCGTGTGCCTGTACAATGAAAAGTCTCTGACTAGCTACAGAGTCTAAGAGAGGGAATGAGAGGATAGGAAGAATATCAGGTTACAAAGGAACAGTGAATGATTGGAAAGACACGAGAGAAAAGACACTCCTCTGGTTAATGCCATTTCACCCTGAGTCCTATGAACATGACATTTACTTAGAGGTATTAGCTGCATCTCTGTGCATGTTAGTTCAATCTTTTTTTTTATCTGCAGCATTTCACACCAGATCTCATTGCTGTACTGAATAGATAAATAAGCATTTAAAAGGATATTCTACCTGTACTGATAGAAAATATTATTTCAAGTTGTAAAAAGCCCACATAAAGGCTCAAGACAAAAAAGCAAGAAACACTTCTGGCTGAAGGGCCCCATGCCAGGCTGACATAGAGCATACCATTGGAGCCTGCCTTTCAGAGCCACATCAGATTTCTGCTCCCCAGAAAAAATATTTGGGAGCATTTAGAAGGTGATTTAGATAGTTTCCAGAGAAACAACACAAACACATTACAACCAAGGGCCAAACAAGTGTTGGAGCACTCTTGATTGTTGCTGTTGGGGCATTTTGCATGTCCCAACTTCCTGACAGCAGCAGGATGTCAATACCATGATGTATGCTTGTCCAGGTGCCAGCAGCAGAAGCTTTGAAGTATGCAAGAAATATTCATCTGTGTTCAAAATCTGCATTACTAGTTCAGTTAAAGACAATTCACCAAGCAAAAGTAAATTCAAACATATTCATTCATCACAGTTCAAATGTAGAAACCCACAAACTCCAATAACATTTTTAAGGCCTCTAAATTGTACATGGGGACGGTTAACTCCAAGCAAGTGATATCCATCATAGTTAATATTTAAGGTAGCTGCGGCGAGCTGAGGGGTTTGCTCCCCCCTTTTCCATCCCCTCCCTGGTCACGCGGTCAGAGGCCACGCGGTCTCCAGAGGTCTCAGCAAAGAGACACACACACACACACAGGGGCTGGAAAGCAGAAAGGACATTTATTCCACTGGCCAGGCCTTTTATAGGCTTCACAGCCTACAGGATTCAAGGGGAGGGAACTAATAGGGGAAGGGTTAACAATAGACCAATCAGGGGGAGGTTTCACACAGCCTGGCCGAGCTTGCATACTAACTAGGAAGGTAAGGGGTTTCCTCCCAGGGGTCTGGGGGCAGAGAAAGGTGACTCAGGGAAAAAGCGGACTCCAGTTTACAATACAGTAAAAAAGCCTCAGGTTTAAAAGGCACTTTGGTTGGTTTCTTCATCTTCACAGGCTCACTGTTACATATCTGTTACAGGTAGCCAGTACAAAGTGGTGTGCAAATGGGCCAGTGGGACTCAATTCAGTCTCAGAAGAGTATTGGCTAATGATTCTAATTAGTAGTCACCACCCTGAACTCCTCCCTGTAGGGAAGACTCCTACTGTTTCATCCCTCAGCACTTACATAGATGTGAAGACGCACAGACAATTGTTTCCTCTGCTAAGACATTATGAGCCCACCCATTCTTCTTAAACACTCTGGCCTCACAATATAGACTATTTGTAGCTGTTTCTTTCAATCTCTCTTGTTTAAATTATTCCATAACTCAGTATTCATTAAGAGAAAGATGTTATTAAACACAACTCTATTCCAAAGAAATTAACAACAAAGAGATATAATTGGATTGCAGAAAGCTGTATCAGGGAACATTTTGTATGAAAAACTTCAGTATCTGCTATCTAAATATCTGCCTCTTTAGACAAAACCTCAGCTTTACAGTCAGATTCCAGCATCTGATTCATCTCCCATCTCCCATGGCCCCAGTGTGTGCAATGCTAGATCATGTATGTTCTCTGAGAATGCCAGTGTCTAAGTGATTATGAGACATGAAAGGACAACTTGGTAAATCTCACGAGGGCGATTATGAGTGAGATCTTGGTTGACTTCTGACCTTGTTTGAAAGATCTTTATTCACTTGAGGTCTTTGGAGAAAAAAAAATGTGGGTATCTACAGAATTTGGAATCTCCAAAGTTAGCTGGAAATCTGAGGACCTAAATTTTGAACTCAGACAGCTGTGGAGAAGCCACTGATAAATGCACAAAATTTCTTGTCTGTGTTCTTTAATCTTGCTCTTCATAACATTTTCCTCAGCTGGTTCTTCCCTGTTGCTCCTCTGGAGCCAGTGCTGTTACACCGTCATGTTCTGCTGGTAGGGTAAATCACAGCTGTTTCACTTGTACTTCTGCAGTGAACACATTCAGCACCAGACTCTTTTGAACATTTTCAGGTTTTTATTCTATATTGCTAGTCAAATAAAATAATCCCTAAAACTGCCTGTGCAACAAATTGCAGTTACCAATCAAGGGCTAATTTACAGAGATGAAATGTTCACCATTCCAGACTAGTTATTTCACCCCAAATATTTCACATGTATGTCTAAGTAACTACATGTTCCCTCCAGAGAACTGACTTCAGCTTTCAAATGCAATAAATCCTGTAGATTAAATAACTGCAGCTGCTAAGCAATCCTATTTTATCTGTTGTAACTAAATATTGCACAATACAGAGGAATAGTCGAGGAAGTTATTTAGGTAATCATTTCCGTGTGGAAAGGACATCTATGCTAACTCGAGGGCTCCTTAGCATGCTTTAAAGATATGGTTTTATGGCAATATGTCCAAAGCAATGGGTAGATCAACCCTATGTCTCGTGGAAAATGTCACCTTGTGTTGTGATTTTAATTACCTTACACTGTCACAGTGAACTGTCCCTTAAGCCTGACCTCTACCAGCTGTGAGAAGTGGGGGAGGTTTAAATACATCAGTTTAGAAGACTGGGTTAGATGAGTCCATATCCCTATGGAATACTTATTTTAACTGTTGAGCACAATATCTTTGCAAAAAAATATTTGATTTTTTGTAGTAAAAGAATCAGATTGCTTTTAAAATTCTGCTTTCTCACTGATTTCTTAAATTATACTTAAGTCTGATATGCATTCCCTCAACAGGTAGTCAGATAAATTATAAAATATCTAAGAAAAGAATTCAGTTGAATGAAATACTGCAGTAAATTCGTTATTGAGTAACTCCATAAAAATACCACAAACAATCTCCTGGTTAATTTTTTCCCCTCAAATTACTTTTTAAACAAAGCTTAGTAAAATAATGAATGTATTTATTGCTACAGAAATCAGGTCAAGGGTGAAATGGTGTTCTTACTGAAATCAGTGGATGAATGTAATCTATCCAAACTGATTCCAGTGTTTCACTTCACCTCTTCTAGAAAAGCTGACCACCTCAACTATCCAAGCAGGCTTCAGGTGTCTTCTTCTAAACTAAATGAATTTTCATGTTAAAATGATCAACTGTACACATACAAATAAAATACCCAGTGATGATTATCTATATTAAAATACTGATTGATTCCTATGTTTAATCTCAAAAGCAGATGATGATGACTGTATGTAAAATAGCTGATAATGTGATAGACAAGAGGTGGTTCAGTGCTTATCTCAGAAGCTGAGGCATGTCAGATACTGAAATATCTTACTAGTGGCTTTTTTGCACTTCCAAACCCTTGTCTGTTTTGCTCCATACCTTAGGCACCACAAGTAGCCTGAAACCGAGTTTCTTAATAGCAGCCTGCTGTTGCTGTGTACATTATTATGGACTGCCCCAGACATGTGAAGGGAATAATCTTCTCTACCCTTTCCTTGTTGTTTTATACACATTTCTGCTATTATGCTTTTACTCCAGCTAGGTCATCTGTCAAAGGTTGAGGAGAAAGAAATGGAAGAGGAAATGGCTTGCTAACTCTAGTTTTGTGTCTGCCAACTTGACAGGCTTAAACATCTAATGAGAGTTAACCTGTGGATGCAAACCTTTTGTGAAGTTTGCTCCTTCAAGAAAACTTGCACTGAGCCATTAACAGATTTGTATGTGTAGAAAACCTTTCTCAACTTTCCTTTTTCCACAAAAAAAATACTAGTTAGAGTACAGCATCCTCACCTATTCAAAGAGGGCAGAGGGAAAAAAAAGAGGGAGGAGAAAGGCTAAGAAAGTTTCTGTTTCTACCAAAAACTTCCTCTAACTAATTGAAGAGGAACTTCTCTTTTGCTGCATAAGAAAGCTCTAAGCACCCACTATAGCTCTGGGTCTCAAGGAAACAAGTGGCAATCCACAGCAAACCAGACCAAGCTGTTGAAAAACTTTGCATTGTACCTCATCTGGGACCCTTAACACTGCCAAATATAAGTGGCATTTGTTTCCCACCATTATTGCTGATGAATAAGTAGGAAACTACAGTCATAGCTGTGAGCTATGGGTAGCATATTTGTCCTGTCAGGAGTCTGGTCTCATGACTAAGAGCAGCTATCTTTTCATGTCGCTCTTATATTTGTTTGCACAGCAGAGCTGCCCTTCTATCCCACTTAATTTTCTTGCAGATTTCTTTTATAATGTCATCTTGTTGGTCATTACAAAAATGCAAACCTATATTGCTGGATTTCACAGTTCAGGCTGGACTATGAGGAGCCAGATATTTTGTCTAAAGAGTTCATGCCCAGTACTATGAGACACTGCCTTCCTTATAAAGGAAGGCATTCCTCTGTATCAGCTGCCCTTTTATTTTGACAAAACAAGGAATGTTTTTACTCCAGCAATTATATCTATGCAGATTGCAAGTGGTTTATTGTGTGACTTGGCTTTTGGGGTGATTTTTTTTTCCCTTTGCTTGCACAGTGCCTCCAACAGCAATGCCCTTCTCTGGCAAGAGCTCCCAGGTACTCCAGAGTCTCGGCAAACAAAACTAGTCATAGAAATGTTGAATATCAGATTAATTCCCATTTGGTAGCAAATAGCAATGCATGCCTGGGCAGTTCTTTCTTATACTTACTAGATCCAGAATCACTTTTCTACTTAATTGTTATAGGTCTCCTGAAAAAATGCTTCTAGCAAACATGTGGAGGAGGTTCAATGGTTTTTTTGGCAAAGTCCTAAGAGTTTAAGGAATAAATAAGAGGAAAATAATATGTTGCAAAAGGGAAAGAGCAGGTGCAAATATTTTTTCCTTCTATTCTATAAAACCAAAAAACCTCATGGTCACTATTAAAACAGTAGACGAATAACTTAACATTTTACATAGACTAGTTGGTTATTACAGCAACACAGACCATAGGAAAGAGAATATTAAAACAGTACTTTGGTACGAGCCTTGTTGCTTTGCACACAGTTTTGCTCCAGAGAGCACTCAAAGAAGCCAGAAGAGCAACATGGTATGCTAAGGTCAGCAAGACCTTATGTGGAGGTACATGCACTACCAGGAGCTGGTATCGGGGGAGTTAGGGGAGGGAATTACATATTTTGATGTGGGAAAGGCTAGCACAGATAAGAAAAATACCAGCTCTATTGTGGAATTCAAGAAAGGGAGGGGAGCAGTTGGCAAAGGGAGAAGAGTGGGAGTCACTACAGCGAAGCTGACCCAGAGGATACTGACATTATTCACAGCAAGTTTAAAAGTGAAAATGAACAGATTTTCATGCATTTTCTCAGACTAAGTTTCAGAAGTTCGTTTTTATTTTTTCCCTTTTAGTCTGCAAATATCAACATGTTTTCAAATATGCAAACTTTATTTAGTTTCATTTTATCTATTATTTATTATTTCATTAATAATATTTTAGTATCATATTTACATTATATGACCAAATAGTTCTGAGCTCTGTAGAATGTTTGAAAATTTGAAAAAAAGGATAGTTTATAGTTCAAAAATGGCATTTCATCTTTTACAATGGCATTTCAGTGGGAATTTCCTTCAGGTTCCTTAAAAAGATTCCAACTGTTACAAGTTAAATAAAACCTGACCTGGAAATTTTATATGAAGATTAAGCATTTGAGTGTTTATTACCATTGTCAGGTTAAAGAGACTGTGAATTATGTTAAATAGAGATAAATGATTTTCCACATTAAATGAGATTAAATGATGCAAAAGTAAACCATCAGGCAACCTCTGAAAATCAGCAGGACACCTGCAGAGCTCAGGCAGAGGCTGTTGGTGTACCTGCACTTGTAAGCAAAGCCCTGGCAGTGAATTCTCCTCTGGGCACCACTTACCTTTCAGATCCATAATCCATTTACATAACCCAAGAGCAGGGAAAGCTAATCTCCAGATTTAACCCCTGAAACCTGAAGAATTTTACAGTGATCCAAGACAGAGGTGTAGAAGATACGCTCCACTTTCTCTTTAAAAGAAAAAACCAACAAACAAAAACCCTCCCCCAAAACCACCAATCCCCCTCAAAACCCCCAAAAGAAACAAAAAAACCTCTAAACCTCTCAACTTGCAGTAAATTGTCACTGGTCCTGACCAGTGTTTCATTCTTTTCAGATACTGACACAGTGTCCATACAATACGCTCTCAGTTTGTAGAGAGGTGGTAATGACCTACTAGATGCTTTACCACCAAACTGGAAACACTGGCTAGTGGGGTTGAATACAGTGACTCTTGCCTTCTGGAGCAGAGGATGCTGCATTATGGACCTTGGAAGAGAGCAAGTGCCCATATGTGCCAGCAGGACCTGCAGCACTGCTCCTGAACTCATTGACAAGGGTTTTTTAAAGAGCAGAATCAATGTTGATTCCTTGGATTTTCAAGTGGAGAATTGTGAGCAAGCACCAGTGGCGCAGTCAAACAGGACCTATAGGGCAAGAACTGCCAGTGGAGCAACTTTAGATGTTAATCCTATTATAGTAAAGGGGTGGTATCCTGGAAGGCAGACTTTCATATGTGCATAGAAAAAATGCTGCAAATGAAATTATAAGCAATGTAAGGAAAATCTGTGAAGAAATGTGTTTCAAGACTTATGATTAAGAAAAAGTAGGACATTTTAAAAGCACTCAAATTTCCAGCAAGTTCTGAATTCCAACACTTTTGGAAAACAAAGCTATTTATTGTGCACTATAATTTTAAAATCATACAAAATTATATTTTAACCTCAGCTTGTTTGGATGCTGCAGCTAACTGAGCAAAAGCAGAATTTATCAAACAACTTCAGTTTTACTGCATGATTATGGGTGAAATACATATCTGCCCATCTCCCTACATGTTTCATCAGGATAAGATGTGAATTGTCAGTGATAATTTCAATTTGTTCTTGAAATGGCACACTAGAGATTAAAAGATTGCTTCCCATTGCATAAATGCAACTCTTAACAGCCTCCTGCTGGGAAATGGTAGGTCATCAATAGGTTGAGAAGCCTTAGTAGTTTCAAAATAAATCTTGAAAAAAGTTAATTTAGAGAGTGATATGATTCAATCAGATGAAATAATTGGGATTCAGAATGTGGGTTATATCCTTCACTTGAGCTTTGGCTATCAGACATAATGGTGTCATTGCTGCTCCCTTCAGGGCAACATTTTAGGTTTCCAGAAAAGGGATCAGAGTTAGGACAGACTTATCTTGTAAACCACTTATGTGGCATTAAATGGGTGTCATCTTCCAGCATAAAAGTCCAGTATTGGAGGGAAATACTGCAAACACAAAATGCAGCTGTCCTGGGAGCTGTGAGTGCTGAACTTGCTCCTTCTGTGTGGGAAAGCAGCCAGGAGAGAAAGAAATGGTAGTGTTGTTATGATGACTCATTGTTTCTCCAGCTCTGACCCTATTCTGGGCATCTCCTACTCGTTCTTCTTCCTCTGGTGATCCTTCCCTCTAGAAACTTTCAAAAATATCATTTAAAAGGATTTATAGCCACAACACCAACATAGCTTTTATTTGGCAGCTACTAGGAGTCTTCTTTATTAACTAGTGCCTGTAAGGAGCCACTGGTTTATATTAACTTAGAAGGGAGAGAACTGCACTGCATGAGCATTTTACACCAGCATTTTACAGCATGAACTACATCCTCAGTCCTGCCACATATTTAGGAAAGGTTCTTCTGGTAACCTAAGCTTTCCATGTTTGTTTTGGCTGCTGAAATTCTCTCACAGGTGCAGAACAAAAGGTTTATGAGCAGAGAGTGACAGGTTCCTGGGCAGAAGTACTCTAAAAAGAAACCCAACTTTTTGACCTTAAAGAAAATGTAAAGCCGTAGTAATTCTGTCATCTAACAAGAAGTCCATTACAAGGAGTGGTCAGGAAGTTTTACTCACCTCCTCAGATGCAGTTAAACCTGCTAATGGTATTACTGATCTATTGAAGGACAAGCCTGGATGGTACAGAGAGGACACAGAAAAACATAATACAATTATTTTAAATTATGGTGTAAATGCATTAAAAATAAGAAAAAAATCTTCTGAGACAAAAAAAGAATAATATTTGTAGCAAAGCAGTGCCATATCCTGGTACTTACTAGGAGTAGCAGGAGATGCTTTGGCCAGGCTTCTGCACATCATGGTTAGTCAACACCCTGTGAGAGGCTGCAGCTGCCTGAAGGGGTTTGGAAGAAGGAATTGACTTGTGCGTCAGGGGCCAATCATGAGTTTGATGGCTGGGAGGAAATAGAGAGCTGGCAATCTCACAGGGATGTTTTAAACACTCTTCCCTGTGCTTACGATGTTTATGCACTTAAGCTTAGCAGTTATCAGTCAGCACCTGAGAATGCATAAATAAAATACTACCTGTTCTTCATCCTCCCCTCAAAACTTAGTATTTTGTTCTTCACATAGCATTATCAAGGCCCATGGGTCTGTGGGGCTTTCTCTGCTTAGCAGATGACTGACAGTTCATGCTTTTTTTTTCTACACATATTTTTCATGTCATTTTAGCGGTAGAAAAGCCACTTTCTACTGCAAACATAGAAGAATATACTATTTACTTGAAAAATTGTCCTGTATAGATTTTCATGCATACAACAGTGTGATAAAATGTTTTCAAGAATCCAATCAAACCTTTTCAGAAAACCAGGTCCAAGTGCTGTCTAGAAGAAGATCACATACTTTATTTCAATTATAGCAATGTATGACTAATCTAGTCTACCCTTCAGATGAGAAAAGAACTCACTTCTCTGGCCTTCTTTCAGGCCATTATCACAGAGTCATGGAATATTTGGGGTTGGAAGGGACTTTTAAAGGCCATCCTGTTGAACTCTCCTGCAATAACCAGGGACATCTTCAACTAGATCAAGTCGCTCTGACAACTAGATCAACCTGACTTTGACCACTTCCAGTGATGAGGCATCCCTCCACAATTTCTCTGGGCAACCTGTTTCAGTGTTTAACAAGTCTCATTGTAAAAATCTTCTTCCTTATATCTAATCTAAATTTCCTCTATTTCAATTTTTAAATCATTACCTTTTGTCCTATCACAACAGACCCTTCTAAAAAGTCTGTCTTCATCTTTCTTACAAGCGCCCTTTTAAGTATCCAAAGGCTGCAGTATCGAAGGTCTCCCCAGCGTCTTCCCTTCTCCAGTGTGAACGACTCCAGTTCTCTCCATCTTTCCTCATAGCAGGAGGTGCTACAGCCTTCTCATCATGTTTGTGACCCTCCTCTGGACCTGCTCGATGACTGAAGAAACATGTCTTCACTGTGGTAAGGACCCGAGAGCTGGATGTAGTACTTCAGGTTCAGTTCTTCAGAGAGGAGAAGAGGAGTAGAATCACCTGCCTTGACCTGTTGGTCATGCTTCTTTAGAAACAGGTAATTCTGTTTTGCTTTTCTGAGGCATTTGTGTGGGTTTTGCTGTTTACTGCTCACACTAATTGGATGTTATAAATGTAGTGTCACCACCTACTCAGTGATGCTGAACAGCTCTGGGACAAAACCTGAAAATACTACTGTTCTTGGAAGTGTAGCCCTTGACCACTGTGCCAGATATCCAAATAGGGATCAAGCAGTTAACCCAGCGTGCATTTGCATTTCACAGTGCAGCTGGCTTAAAGGAGCAGAATCTGAAAATATTAATGCCACTCAAGATATTATCTGTGCTGCACCAGTGTAAAAGTCTTTAGAAATAATCTATAGATGGAAAGGTATTCTGTGTTAGACGTGGAGACTCACATCAGGTGCATCATTAAGCCACTGTTGGCTGGGTCCACATTGTTGAATCTGAGAGTGACTAAAGCACATACTGCACAAGAATATGCCCTTTAGCAGCCCTTTGCATACAAAGTATACAGTTCCTGGCAGGAGGGGATGTCAGACATATTGAGGAAGAAGCTTGACTTAGTTACCTTACAGAGTTTTTGCCCATACATCTTTATTTGTTAAAAGGATGAAATGATATGAAGTTTTGCTTCCCATCAGTATCTAGTGTTTGGCATATGTCCAATCCTGTGGGCTAGAGTTCAGCTCAGACTGTATTTGTATCCAAACAAGGCAAGCCTATGATGGAAATACAGACAGGTTTTTGCATTTACTCATCGAGTAGTTATCCAAATACCTAAGTGCTTCCTTGGAATATTACAGCACTTACCTGTGGGAGCTCATTGTTCAGCTGTCAGTCTACAAACTGCATTTCACAGGAAAGGCTTTGCTGATATTTTGTCTCAGGGCTGCTGTCTTGGGGGCGTTATTAGACGTTACGATTAGTAGTGGATCTGGCAGTGCTGGGTTAACTGTTGGAATTAATGACCTTAACGATCTTTTCCAACCTGAATGATTCTATGATCATCGTAAGTTAATCCAGTTCTCTCCTCTGCCTTTTCAAGTTTCCAAAATGGTTATGCATATTCTTTGGTGGAATAAGTTCTGTAGCACTGGACATGTATTATTAAAAAAAAAAAAAAGGTAAATAAAGAAAAAAAAAAGCTATATTTTGTACTTTCTCACAACAGATAAGGTAATGGCTCTGCAATTTTAATTCAATTTTATTCACAAACTACTTAAGAATTGTTGTATTCTCCTCCCATTCACAGGTAACTGGAAACACACAGAAAAGGTAAGAACAAGCACTAAGGAAATAATTTGACTGACTTCCTGACTTTCCATCCTGGATCTTGTAACTTGCAGTCCCTGGAGGTGCTCTGAATGCATGCTGCCCATTGCCAAAGTCATGCAGGTTCAGTGTGTGACACTTCTGGAAAAATGGGTTGAGAAATGAAAGCTGATTGCACAAGCCTTGTCATAACTCATGCAGACAGCTGCCAGTCTCTGCACTGCTTGCTGTTGTTTGTCATCTGTGTTTTCTATCACCTAAATCAGACATCACCAAAAATAAATAATTGAATAGAAAAAAATTCATGGGTCTGCAAATCTTGTTGTGTTTTTTCTCTCTACAAAGATTGCTGGTTTTTTTCTCTCTGCAAAAATTGCTGTGCTTTTTCTTTCCATGTATATATATATTGTATTATATATTCCCAAGGGGCTGAAGGAAGAGAGTAAAAACACAAATTAACTCTCCCTTTAAATAACCTATAAAAACTATTGCTTGGTACTCCTAGTCCAAATGCACATAGTAATTTTTGTAAGTTAAAGGTTAATTTTTGGTTTGGGGAGAGGTTTATAAAATCCAGGATTTGTAACATTTATCCTGTGTCTTTTGAATAATATTTTCACTGCTTTAACAATGATCTTATATGTACAAGAAAAGGTGATCAGATAAATCAGGCTGCTTTACATGGAGCTCACTGCTAAGTAAAAGTGGCCTGGTTTTCTCAGCCATCAACTGACAACAGCCCACTGAAGCAGTCAGAGTTGTGTCTCTGAGCCTGTATTTATTTGAGTATCTATGTCTAGATCTTGGAATGCATTTTTAGCAAACAACTGTGAAAATTTTGGAAATGTAAAAATTGCTGCTGGCAAGAGGTAGAGACAAAAAAATCTGAGATTCATCTGAGTTATAAGTGAGATGTAATTGACAGACTGACCTTATTATTTCATGAAAAATCCTGTAGTAAAGGACTGATTCTGCCTAGATCTTGTAGCTATGCAGATAGCATGAGACAGAAAAGCCCTATCCAGCTAAGAGGCCAAGAGTCACAGCAATGCAGCATTTCTTCCTTGCTGATTTCTCCCCACCTGTTACCTGTCCATGAAGGAATATGAAGAAGAATTAGAAGCAGGGCAGGACTACATTTTTTGTCTTTCCTAATTTGTTTTTGTCAATAATTGTGGCCAATCACTGACCCACAGGCATATTGCATCCTTCCTGAGAATTACAGAGCTGCTGCTCTGGATGTGGATACTGGTTCAAATTCCTGCCAACAAGTCCTCTACTGGATTTCAGCCACAGAACGAGGACTGCTGAGGCTCCCATCATCCCAGTATTTCAGGGAAGATCAGAATAACCACAGCTCAAATTCAGTCTTCAAGTATTAATTACCTCATAACATTCTCTAGGAAGAACTGAATGATCCCAGAAATACTATCATCACTCTACCACTTAGCAGGTCTCTTCAACTCAGTGACATGGCTGCATCAGTCCTCTTTTGTCAAGCCAGCTCCTTCAAGCATTACCATAGGGGTCATTATACCACGTACAGCTCTGAAAACATGACGGATACTTACCTTCCTCAGACGAAGAGAAAAACAGAGCCTGAGATGGGTTGTGGCTTCCTGAGCGAAAACACTCGCAGAAGAACAAATTACAATTAGTTCAGGACAGAAATTCAAAAGTGGTGTAGATCATGAGATCAGTGAGGCTTTTGGAATAGATGCCCAAAAAAAAAAAAAAAGGAGTAAGCAAAAAGTCCTTATTTGAAGAAGGACTTTAGCCCCTTCTTTATAAAAGAGATTGTAAGATGTGGTTTTCTGAGCAGGCAAAGGCTTGGTCCCTTCCAGTCATACATGTTGTGTTGGGAGATCTCTCTTCCCTCCCAATCTGCACAATTTTGTAGCAATCTCCCAGATGCAAGTTTGCCTGGTGGTCCAATAAAACCTGTGCTTCTGTGCACAAATGACACATTCTCTGAGCAGCCAAGGCTGGCATAGACCCGAATCACTGGATGCATGTGTCATGCTGCTGCTCACTTCTTGCACAGCTTCAGCATCCCTTGGATGAGCTTAATTAAAGGTAAATCTGCAGACAAGGCTAAACTATTATTTTGTGCTTGCATCTTGGGTACTTCTTAGTTGGGTCAAAGTAAACCCATTACCCTCTGTATCTGGTACATGGTAGGAATACTTACCTAACAGAAATCATAACTCTTTAATGTGTTTTAAAGAATATATTGATCCACCTGACCTTGAAGGTAGTTTAATTTCTAACTGTGTAGATGAACCCTGCAACACTTCTTATAAATTTTGATAGCAGTTTTTCAGGATCAAAAAAGAGATGCTCTGATGTGCAAAACCCACTCTTGAGACTTCCACTAAGTTCAAGACTTGCACAGCAGTGCTTTGTGGTTGCCAGGCCATACTGCCCTTCTGAGGTAGGACAGAAAAGGGAAATTTCTCTGAGTAGATTCAGAAACCCTCACAGGTTCATGTTTGTCCAGACCATTCCTAATGGGCATTGGTCCATTTGAGTCTTGCCAACTCAAATCTAAGAGAGATTCTTTATGAGCCACCTACTCCCATTTCAATGCTGAGCAACCACATGCAGAGACAAGCCATTGAAAGTGGCCTTGCACCAGCAGTCTGCAGGAACTTACTCGTACAACAAAGTTCACTACGGGAAGGGGTGAAATTAAACATTATATAGGAAAAGACAGCTGTTTGTCTTGCTCTGGGATTTTGCAACTGCAAATTCTACAGCCTATTTTGCAAATGACTCAAATATATTTGCAAGTTTGTCCTAAAATCTAAAATGTGTATCCTCCGCTTCTACTTAAACTGATTTGCATTTTGCTCTACCCCCATAGGCCACCTAGATAATCACCATATTTTCATATTGTTCAGTTACATCTTCATTTAAATATCTCATTTCTGTGCCAAATTATTCTAATTTTCTTAATTTTTAGACTTATATTTTCTAAATTTAAAAAATTTTCTACTCTTATTTGGATGTAATTTATTCTAGAATCTTTATGGGTACTAAACCTAAACTGTCTCAGATGTAATTCTCTAGATTACAGTTTCTTCCACTTTTAAAAAAAGTCTTTGTCTTTATAATATTTGTCCTTCTCCAGTGTTCTGGGACTTCACTATTTTTGGTAAATGTACTATTTTTGGGGTGAAAACGTAGTGCGTTTCTTAACTTTTTATGCATTTAGGCAACACCAGGTTTACTTGCAATTTTTCCTTCTTCCTATTTGAAATGAATTTCACCCCTTTCTCATGGCAATCAACTACAGACGTGGATAGTTACTAGCATGGTTTTCACTTTTTACTCTTTTCTCACTCTTGGATTTTCTGGTTGTCCAGGTACGCCTTATCCAGCATTAGTCACTATGGCATTTTTCTATTTTTATTCCACAGGAGGAAGGAATAATGTTGCATCCTTGATATTGCTTTGTGTAGGAATTGCCATCTCTCCTGAAATATTTTTACCCTTTGGAATTCTTCTTCGTGAGCACCTTGCCTCCCAGTCTGGACACTGCTGCACTGGCTTTTTTGTAGCACATTGCTAATGATCATCTGCTCAGATGCATTCCTTTTTCTTAGAACAATGAACTCTATCAGGACAAAGCCATTTTCCCTCAGACTGTATTTTGTGATTTTTTTTTTAAAAAAGTCCCAGTCAAACACAGTAGAAACAAGCCAACTGGTGACACTTTTAGGGCCTCTCAACTCTAGGACAGAATTGTGACCCAAGTAGCCCAATATATCATTGTGCTGAGTTGTGCGATATTGCTTTTTCTATATCAGGAAGAGGAAATGTGCCAAGGACAACAATAGATGTTCAGTTTTTGCAGCTGTGAACACAAAAAAAAGGGAACACAATGCAAATATGCTGACTTCATAGTGGAATAGGTATAACACGAATCCCACTCTCAGAAAGCCTAAGAAAGGCGTGACATTTGTGCTGATAAAGGAAAAGGGTGGCACAATGAGTATAGCAGCAGCAGCAGCAGCGTTATTGACAACACCATTTCCCTTGCAGAGTTGACTTCCCTGTCATGTGTGAAGCCCCAGCTTCCCATGGCAAAGCCAGGCAGGGGTACCACTGAATGGTGCTCAGGTCAGACACCCTTTCTCATCTTTCTTTGGTCCCTTTTTCTATCCCTCTTCAATACTCTTCAAGTAAGTGATTGCTAATTTTACTGCTGTTTCTAAATGCACAGGGTGCTGACAGCCCAGATTGTTCCTTGTAGATCTTGTGGAGATGAAATCACAGAATATCCTGGCTTAGAAGGGATCTAACAGATCATCTGGTTCTAACCCCCAGACACAGACAGGGACACCTTTCACTACACTAGATTGCTCAGAGCCTCATCCAACCTGGCCTTGAACACTTACAGGGGTGGGTTACCCACAGCTTCTCTGGGCAACCTGTTCCAGTGCCTCACCACTATCACAGTAAAGAATTTCTTCCTCATTATCTAATCTAAACCTATTCCCTTTCAGTCTGAAGCCATTCTCCCTTGTCCTGTCACTACATGCTCTTGTAAGCAGACTCTCTCCATCTGTCTTGTAGGGTCTCTTCAGGTAGTGAAAAGTTGCAATTAGTTCATCTTCATCAGATATTGTTTTTTGACTCTAGTATGCACTCATCTGTTACTGCAAGAAATATCCTTCACTTGACTAAACTGAGTCACCAGCAGCAGCAATTGCAAAGACATAAGGTTCAGGAAGTGTTGCAAATAGCAAATAGGTAAATATGGAATAAACAGTAACAACTATTTTGCATCTTTCTTCTTCCTCAGATACTATCTCCTTTCTATTCTTCTTCTTCCACCTCCACCACCATACCTTACTTGTTGGCCACAGAAGTGTTTCATGCCTGGGCTGTTCATTAATTATGTGGCATGAACTCTCTTCTGTTCCACTTTGTATGTAGCTGCAGTTGTGCGTACATGGGTATAGCCAACAACACTAAACAACTATACTGTTGCCCCAGAAAATTATATAGTGGGCATTCCATAAATCTGTAGGGAGTGAAAAAAAATTAAAATTGGATGGGGTTTTTTTCTGTTTTCATTTCTAAATTTCAAATGTCTTTTTTTCCAGCACTTGCAAGAGTGCCAGATACAGCTGATCAGAAAGTTAATGAAAACTGCTGAAAACCTTGTGTAAGCTTTCTTTCTGGTGAGGGCTGACTGTCAAAAGCATGAGGTTTCTAACAGCAGGGCAGATTCTTCCCACCTGCCCACAGTCTGTAGTGCCTGAAAACCCTGCATTTATCTCTAGGTTTTCTTACTGGAAATTTATATTGGATAATTTTACATTCTTTACACAGCTATAGAAGCCCATAACTTAGTTCTTTTAAAGCTTTTCTGGAAAGAATGCACATAGATGGAGATCTGCCATGCCTTGTAAAGGTAGGAAGATATCCACATACTCTCTCAGATTTTTGTTTTATAGCTGTGTAAGATAAACAGACTGTCCCAGTGAAACCTGCTGTTGCCACCATGTTTCTCACCATGAATAGAACACAAGTATTTGTAATTGGTCGAATAAATAATTTGTATAAATGTGTATGTCTGTATGCCTAAGATGAATATTAATTGAAGTGGTTGCTACTGATATCTGTTCAGCTAAATATTATTTATGTTTTGGCATAAAAAATTATTTATGCACATTACAGTCTCCAGCTTCAAACCTATTAGAATAAGCATACTGATATTTAGAAGAATAACTATTGTCTGTGAATACAACATCGTCATGGGCCTTAGGGAGAGCTGAAAATAAAGGAAGATGAACAGCAGCTTTAAACTGGAAAGGTGGAAACTATTTCTATTTTATGTGATTATTTTTACACAATAGTTTTGGTGTTTCTGCACTGTCTCTGCACTAGACTATAGATCTTAACATTCAGTGTTAGATCCCAAGTGGGTCTTGGGCATTGCTTATAATTGTTATGCACAGAATTAGTTTCACAACTTGAAATGAGTATTTTTGCATCCACAAAAATCTCTGTTTAGATGTGTTTCTCTTTCCTAATGTCTATTTCTTCCCAATAATTGAAAGCAGAAGCACAAAGATACTATCCTGAGAGCTCTAGTAAAAATTCCTTCAAAATATTACAACACAGACCCTGAAATAAAGCCTCCAATGGCCCAGTCTCTGACTCAGCAATCCTAACTGCTTTAGTCCGGTGAGTACTGGATATATTTGGGAAAATCTACACTACACCATGTGCAGTGTTGCACAGTAAGAACCCAACCTCAATTCTTTTTCATTCCCAAGATCTACCTTAAAGTAAAGATATACTGGAAGTGCAGAAGCCAAAAGGGTATTGTAACAAATATGCCACAAAAATGTCCCTTTATGGAGGCGGGGGGAGAAGGGAGAGAGGGGGGAGAGGGAAGATTAACAAAAGTTTCATGCCACAGAAATATGTATTTGCATGAAGAAAAATAAGGTTCAACCAAGGTAAAGTGAACCATTAAGAAAGCAAAAAAAAAAAAAAAGAGAGAGAGAGAGAGTAAAAATGAGGAAATGTTCCAAAAGTGCATTAACCTTTAGACTGTAAAGTATACCACAAAGCACACCCCAATCAGGAGCAGAAGAACCATGCTATTAAAGTAAACTCTTTCCTGCCTACTGTAATTACATAAACTATAGTTTTATCCAGATGACAAGATGAAGAGCTTAGTGTTTTCCAGATGGATAAAAACTGGGCTCAATAGCAAAAAAAATAATAAACTTTGTCAAATTTCAAAATCAAAACAGTGAAATTTAAGATCAGGTGTCTGTCTTCATCTCACTGAACCTTGATGAGATCTGGGCTCCTAAAGGCCATCTTCTCAACGGTGCTTACAGCAGGCTCTACCTTTCAAAGGACATCTGTATAGGGGCATTTTTCAGAAGCACTTTAGGGGCAGAGGTCACACGGATTGCTGTATTCCCCCACTAGCTTGCAGGCCATACTGCGATGGACAAGTCTATTCTCTTTCAGTGTTTGATATTCCCATCACAAAAGCGTTGTTATTTCTAGTGTCAATATTAGTAGAGGCTCTCTTATATTTTACCAAATCCCTTGCTTTTCCCCCTTCTGCACTGTCTTTCACATGAATATTTTTTCTTTTTGCATCCCCAACTGAGTACTTCTGCTCTAGTTTTAGAAACGCAAAATTTGGGCAATGATAGTTGACACCTGAAAGTATATTTGCCTTTGACTATATAACATACATTGAACCTTGGGGGAAAACAAGCAAATAATCTTACATCTTTAGCTGTCTACACCAATTTGTGAAAAGCATAGATAACAAGGTTATTTATACATATATTTGGCAGGACAAAGGATTCCTATTTTTGAAGCATGGGAGAGATGGGAAAACATGCTACTTCCTTCATTTTATGAACTATGTGTCAGTAACAAGTTTTCTGCCATTTCCTTCTCACCACTGTGCAAAGAGCAAAGAATTGACTTTAGACCCTTCAAAACCTAAAGAATTGATTCAGAATGTCTCATTCCTTCAGGTTATGGCTGAGGTTTGGGTTCCTGGAGACTGACTTAGTCATGCCAGAAGAAAAGACAACCCAGAAAGCAACTATTATTACTGTGTGCCAAAAATTAAAAAGCCTGACACATTAGTGTACATGAAGAAGACTGTGAGACGAGACACCCAGTCCTCAGCACAGGTCCCTCACTCACCTACGTGACAACCTGTGATAGGAGAAATTCGGCATCAGAGTGATGAACTCAGGTCGTAGAACAGCAGACTTGACACCATGTGTCAGAAAGTTTCTTTACTTGATATACATCAGAGTCTAGATTCCACATTTGGGTTTTATTTTGATCTTCTCCTGTCTAACTGATAATTGTAGTAACTTGCATGCTTTTAGCAGTCTTGAAAGCTGCTTTTATTTAAAAGACATTACCTTAGAAAGACATTCTTTTTATTGGTAATTCATTTTGTAAGCTGCTTGGAGACAATCACAAAGTGCTGTTTTCCCCTCCCAGTATAGCACAGGAAGGACAGGAAGTTTTTCTCATTCTTTTAAATAGCAGAAGAAACACTGAGAAACTCACCCAACTAAGGTTTTATAAAAAATCTGCCATTTTTTCCCAATTATAGTGCAAGTTTTCACCAGTTTGCAGAACTCTTAAGTAGATTCACATCGAAGTTGAGGAGTCCAACTAATCACCCTTCCAATAACCTGCACCTTGACAGAAGCAGGTATTGGGGGATCTTTTCCTTCATGAGAAGGTAGTGCAGCCAGTCATGGTTTGCCTGTTTCACAGTGTGTAGTTTTGTTAGGATATTGGAGATGCCTACGACTCTGTTGTCACTCCTGTAGTCCTCTGTGCATCATTTTCAGCTGCCAAAATAGTCCTCATAGTCTTGAGCTACCCTCTTCTCCCTCCCTATTTTTTTTTTATACCCACAGCTTCACTCAAGCCCTGTGTTTTCATAGAGGTTTTAACTACCAGCCTGAGGCAAGCTGGAAGCAGCAGAGAAAGGAAGGGAGTAGATCAGGAAGCCACTAAGCCAATTTCCCATTAACAGAATGAGCACAGTCCTGTAAATTTTCTTTGAGGTGAGGAAAACTGAGACATGTAAGACTCTCCTATCCTTCTCTAGGCTCATTAATTCACAGCTTACTGAGGCTTTCAAACAGTGTCCAATACTGATTGTTGCTAGCAGGGCCACATCCAAGCTATGTTTTCAGTCCTGGACTCTGTGTGTAGCAGAAGAGAGAGGCATGGTGTGGTCCTATCCTGAGGCCCACTGGGCTCTGCTTTCTTCCCTTTGCCTATTCAAGTGATCCATGTCAGTCCAAATGTTGAGGTCCCAGTAACCCCACCATTAGAAGCCTGGTATGCACCACAGCACATATCCATCTGGTTGAGGCACCTTGAAGTTAGTTGAGTTGTGACCTATGTGTAGAATTAAATGTCCATTTCTGTTTCCATGCTGCCCTGCATGATTGAGTAGAGCAAAGTGCCTCCACTAGAAATATCTTCCCCATGTAATTCAAAATTTTCCTTCCTAGATGTATGAACTTGTATTTACTGCAGTTCTCTTATTTTTGGATTCACGTGATTCCTTTTTATTCCTTAGACTTTGTTCTTGAGTACATACAAGTTAGACTATCAACTGATAAAATTAACAGATTGTCTCTTTAAAAGGAAGATGTAACCAAGATACAGGAAACAGAGCTAATGAAAGCAAGCTGAAAATGTGATAAAGGCAGGCTGATATCCACTGCCTTGTTCCAGTAATGTCACAACAAACAGGATTAATTTTTATAAATTAATTCTCTTATGTAAAGTCAGCTGACAGTCTCCAGCAGCATTGCTCTAAACAGTGTGGTAATGTTATTTTTTATGAAAAGGAAGCTAAAATGAGCATTTCTTTTGCTTAAAATAAAATACCTCCATTTTAATTTGGAATTCATGTCAAATTTGAGAGTTGAGCCTATTTCATAAGCAGATTAAATTTCCTTTAGAAGGCAATTTTTTCTGGACTTTAGAATAGAGCTGCAACTTTTGCAGGTACTGAGAAAATAATAGAATGTAGGGATAAATAATAACTCTTGTCTGGAAGATCCTGCTAATAAAGGAGACAGTTATTTGTGCTAAGGAAGCTTTTCTGCCTGGAACAAGGCACCTTTCCCAGACACAGCTTTAGATGCTTCTCCACATTCATTCCACAGAATTTGACTCTCTGGATATGAAAGAAATAACACAGACATGCTACAGGGCCTCAGCAGCCAGAGGGGGAGCAAAGCGGGGAATAAAGCCCAGGAAACGACGGGGAATTTTGCCTTTTCTCAGGCCCAGTGCTGCTTAGAGCACTGCTAGATTTTTCTTTTAAGTTTTCAGTATTCTCACCTCCAAAATAAACTTTTTGTAATCCTTTCCACTACTTTGCCATTTTGGGGTGGGGGGGAAGGGAAGTGGAATGGTTGCATATATTTTGCTTTACACAGAACAAAGACATCACTCCTCCACTCCTCGAGTTAATTTTTGCCAAGTTTGGAATTTTTCACTTCACAGGTAGAAACAACAAGATTTTAGTGGAAAATTGGTGCTACATGTCAAAATCTAAATAGGATTAGTTGTTCAGGATGGACACAAAGGAGCTCTGAGGAACTTCTAAGCGTATGAAAAGTTGCTCAGCAGTTTCATGTCACATAATGTCTCTATATACACATATGTATGATTCATCCCCATTTCCTAGAAATATGGAATTACTTAGTAAATATACAATGCTGGATGAAGAGTCATAATTTTCATTATTACGTAGTACAGCCTCATAAACAATTATCACCATTGAAAGACAGTAATTTTAAGAAAATCTATATAAAATATTGTTTTTCTTTGACAGACAAAACTCTCTTTCATTACAAGCTCCAGAAATCTGTGAAAAAAAGATCACCTTATTCTAGCATCCTAAGCTAGACTTGCTAAAAACTAATCTAAAATGTCTTGGCTAGTGTCTCCTCCATGGCAGAAATATTTAACTGTGGGTTATACACTCTCTGGAATTTAGCAGATTGTTTCAGTTCAAGGGGCAAGGCAGTTTCAGGTTACTGCATTCCAGAAAGGAAAAACTAATTGCTTTCTGTTAATCCAGGCACAAACACCAGATTTTCCTCTTTAGCTTTTGCATCTGGTGGCAAAGTTAGATTAAGAAGTTCTTGGCCCTTCTCTTCCCTGGGTGCTCCTAATTTTTCCCAGGTGTACTTCATTTGTACTGTGGTTTCATGCTGGAAACCAAGATAGGCACTAGAACTCATTTTTAAAAAATAAATAATTTTATGTCTTTTAACCCAGATCAGTCCCCACTCTATTTCCCAGAAGACCCCTGGTAAAAAAGACATCAGCATTATAAAGGTCATATCCTACAACAGAAGGGCAGGAATTAGGTTCTAATGTGGAAAAAAAATCTTCAAAGTGGATGAGAGGCTGAATGCCTGAGTGCTGGGCTGTCCCTGCAGAAGGTGGAAGGACACATCAAGGAATGGAGACAAAAGTAAATTATGTTTTTAAAAGTAGGGTCCCAGAATAATGAATCAGATTTGTTAAACGCTATGATTTCTTTGTTGTGTATCATCTTTGATGGATTCTGGGAACTATTTTTGACACCTGATTTGTTAAAAGAATGCACTCATTAAACAGGAAGGTGTGAAAGTGCAGCATTCTGAAAATAATAACACGATGACATTTGTATCCCAGGGGCTACAAATTATGGGTGCATTTCCGTGGTGATCTTTGCGGTCAAACTTACTTGCAACATTCAGATTTTGGGTAAAAGGGAAAATTCTTCCCCCCATCTCTTGGGCAGAAGGATGATCATCCACTATATAACAAGTTTCAGAGTTTTGTAAGAGTTTCACTATGTAAATTGACTTTACTTGGTAGCCTGCTCAGCTGTATCTATTAAGGAAATGTACTGGGAGAAGTCTTGAATTTGATTCAGGAGGCATAGCAAAGAGTGATGGCTGAACAGACAGACTCTCTGTAGGGAGGTGAAAAAAACTTTGTAGGGAGATAGGGAAATTAGACCTCACATGTATTACAGTACATTCTCAGCACATGCAACAGACTGGGCAGGAGCAATATTCCAAGTAAAGCTTTATGTGAGTCATTATAATTTACCAGGTGACTGATCAGCATATCCCCAAGGCTTTTCTGTGCCTTTGATACGTTCTGCTGCTGATTAGATGTAGTGTTATTGAAATAGAGAATAACTGGGTTCTTATTCTCTTCCCTCTTACAACAACACACACCAGGAGCCAATGGAGTCAGATGGGTGTAAGGGTATTACCTCTAATTTCCACGCTTTCATACGACTAACCTGCTATTGAATCCTTACAGCAAAAAAGATTATTTTCAACTTTTATCCCCAGGATTATTTCCTCAGCTGCCCTCCTATCTTTCAAAGAAAGAGCAGTACCCAGCATAGATTCAAGCAGGAAAGGGAAGGCTTAAGCAGGCACCTGATGTTCTCTGCAGAGATCACTGTCTGGATGGATATAGGAAATCCATTGGTTTTTTTCAAACTGCAGTCAATAAGTTTTCACACTGAAGATGAATCACTAGGAGCAACTGATGGACATAATAAAACTGGATCCCCTTTTTCTGCTTGTGAGCAGGAGTCAAAGGCTAATAACTTTTTCCATGCTGAGAAGCACTTTCTGCTGGAGGACTAGACTGAGCTCTGCCCGAAGACATGGTTTTATTTCAAAACCTATGAGTGTTCCCGTTTCTATGTTCCACTTCACATCTGTTGGGTGTCTCAAGTCACACAGCTGTCATGATTAATATTTGTAAACAATCTCCTCCTAGAAGCTCTGAAAAAACACCTGAGTAACACCCTCATAATGAGGGAGAGAGAGAATAAGAACAAGAGCACTGAAAGGAAAGAGAAATACTTGCCATGATCTGTGAGGCAGGAGGCAACTGGAAGATACTGAGATGCACAATGGGATGTGGGTGTTTGAAGCTTAGGCATGGTGGGGCTGGTCCTGGGCCAGAGAATGGATGTCCATCTCTGTAGAAGTCTGCAAAGAGCACACGGGGACCCCATGCTCAGTAGGCAAAGGTATCTTACCCAAGAAAATGCCCACATTCCCCTGAGACCCCGGCCTCAGGGTGACATCATTTGCCACCTCGGGCAGCGGTTCTGGTCTGACATCCTGCTCCGCCTGAGTGGATGAATTAATTTCTGGAGCCTTTGGTTTTCACGGTGAGTGACTCCCTGGGTTTCAGCTGACCTGCTGCTCAGCTGGCTGGTCAAAGTGCACCCAATGAGCCAAGGCCAGACCCAGCACCACTGTGTAGGAGATGCTGGCTGAGCTGTGAGAGAGCTTCTCAACAGAGTGAACCCACATCCCATCCCTGCCTCCAACCAAGGGGGACCCAAACTCTTTCTTCTTGTATTTGAGAAATCTGAGAAAATATCTCAAACCTAAGAGAAGAGTTGCATATCAGAATTAACTCTTCCGCCTGAACTTTCTTTGTGGGCACCTTTAGGTCCTGTCCTCAGGAGCATCAGTGTCATGGAGTGCCCCAGCACTCTTCCTGGCACTCTGGGGGTTGCTGGCCATACATCACTTTCATGTCAGCAGCCCCTTTAGTGGTATTCAAGCCATTGCTGAAACAACACACCAAATATTCTTCTTGTACTTAGATTTACTCAACAGAAGATTAAATATCCACACATAGAGAGCTCTATCTTATCTGTTTCAGTTATTCACATGGCTGTGAAGGGAATTAGTCTTTGGTTTTGACCTAGGATTACCTGACTCATCCACAGCTGGGTTATGTCAAAACACGAATCTTTGAGGAAAGAGAGGCACTTGCGATGGATTCAATAGGAATTTTCCGTCAGCAGTATTTCCCTTCCAGAGTGAGCCCTGAGGCCATATTTCAGATGCATTCTTGACACAGAGAACATCCTAAACTTCTGGGGACACCAGTTTCATCCTCTAGGACACAGGGAAAGCTCTCAGTTAGACTCATCATTTTGCTCCTGGTGTCAGAGAGACTGGTAGCAGCTGAGAAGTGCCTTTTTTCTTTCAACTCATGAAATGCAGATACGGAAGTGTGAAGTACAAGCCCACAAAAAATGCTAGGCAGCACTGCTTTGGAGTCACAGATCTGATAAAAATGTTCTCTTTGTTTCAAAGGAAGTCTTCTTGACGCACACTTTATTCTCCGTTTTAATAACTTAGAAGTATTGTGATATTAGACTTGCTTTGTATAAAAACCACTGAAAAACTAGACCAGACCATAGAAGATTACAAGATTCTCTTTATTAAAAAAAATAACAAAAAACACTATGCTAGTTCTCTGAATAATGTGTAGGAAGCTATTTTTTAAACAACCTTGTGCATCTTCCAGGTTTTTGGTTTTTTGTTGTTTTTTTTTTACATTGTATTAATGTGCTCAGAGTTATTTCTAGAATTCAGAGGCATGAAAAATCCCTCATTTTCTTACAAAAGCAGATATTTTCTCAACCATTGCCAGTAACCAGCTGTTACTAGAAACATTGATATTGCTGGTCTCCTAGTAACACTAGTAAAGCAAACTGAATTTTTGTTCCATAAAGACTCATGAATAATGTACCTATACATATATGTGAATATATATGCACATACAGATAACATACATTTTAAAATACAAAATTCTTTGAAATATAAAGCCAAGATTGCTGATACTGTCCACAATAAATAGAAATTTAAAGAGAGGATGCGGCTGACATTCCTGTGCCAGCAGCTTTACAAATGGCACAACGGCACAGAACTGTGACAGAATCTCCTCACAGATGAGCGATGCTGAAAAATGCAGAGTACAGAAAGGAGTTAAATAGACAATCTATATTTGAATCCTTCTGTTCTAATGACCAAAAAGGAAAATCAGAGTATTATTATAAAACCTTTGCTGACATAAATGACCACTGCAAGACATATAGAAATATTTGCCCTACCAAGTGAACAAAGACAAAAATCTTTGTTCTAATCAAGCTTTTAAACTAGATGCTGGACAAACCCTCTCAATGGGTTAAAACCTGGGCCTCTTAGTTGTTCTGTCCCCTGAGATTTGTCTAGACAAACCAACCACTTCCTTTCCTCAAGGATGTTCATACCACAACAGGAAAAGCCACAAGGTCTTGATCATCTCTTCTTATGTAAAGTCCTACAGCAGAAGAGGGGCTGAGGTGGGGGAATAAGCCCTTGGAATTTTCCCCACCACTGGCTGAATAACTGTGTTGCTTCTGGAAACCCAGCTTTGGAGCCCAGTCTATGCACAGCAATTGAACCAGCCCATCATTAGAGCTCTCTCTCAGCCATGGTCCTTTCAAGATACCCTGTCAAAAATATCCATAAATGACCCTTAAACCAAAATATTCTATAGAATAGTCCTCAGAGAAATCTTAATAAAGCTAAAGTTTTTGTTACATTTTCATCCATAAAAGGCAAAAATGGGTTTTTTGGCTCCATTCACCTTTCTCACTTTTCAGCTCCTCTTTCCCTTATATACCTTGCAGTTTCTTCCTTTCAGTGAAGAGATGGGCTTCAAATTTTGCATTCTTTCACTATCTCTTTTCCCATGCTCTGTTAAGATTTGGGCTTTTTTTTAGTATATAAGAGATTAATATCCTTACTTTGGAGTGTTGCTACTACCCTCTATTAGCTATATCACTTTAGTCAATGGGAAATTATATAAGAGCTGCAGAGGCAGATAAAGTATAAAAGATGCAAAGTATATCATGTAACAAAGGTTGAGTGTGATAGTGAATAAACAAGTAGGTTGTGCTGTGAAAAGTGATGTCATGAATCAGCATTTCTGTTATGAGTGTTGTTATGAGTGTTTCTGCACTCATAGAAAAATCTTTTTCCTCAGTGGGACACAATAAAATCCTGTTTCACACTCAGTGCCTCTGTAAAGGCTCTCAGCACTGCAGGCGTCAAGGTAAACCCTCTTTATGTCCTCAGCACCTCCTCCAAGGCTGCAGAGCCTGATACTGCTCCAGCTGTTACTCTGCCTCTCCTCTCCTGCAGCATCCCTCATACTCAAAAAATCACTGATGCAGCAAAGGTGCTGGGGCTTATATATTAGCTAGAAACCCCTGGGAAGCACAGATGTCAGTGAGATTATAACTGAGCTTGGTGATTCCTATTGACCAGGAAACACGTTGCAAAAATGGAGAAGAGACAGAATACCTAAGCCTCAAGCAATCTGCTAATATAACCCAGACGGGAAACAAAAGTCAGCACTGTCATCAGTGTGGTCCAAATAGGACAGGTCAGCCTTCAGACAAGATTTCTACCTGCATATTCTTCTCTAACAAGTACATGGTCTGCACCTTCAACTAATTTGCAGCAAGTGCAGCCTCTGCAGATCTAAGGTGTCAGCCCTTGATCTGCTTGATGCTTCTTCAACACTTCCAGAGCAAGGGCTCTGCTTCTGTTCACTTCCTCTGCCACACTGACACAGCAGTTGCTAAACAATTCACATTTATTTAAAATTATATCAACAAGGAAAACTGAAGATGAAAATCCATGAATGACCAATTCAGGTTCCTGATGCTGCTTTAGGCATACAGCACTACAAAATTCTATTATCACTTAGCTTAACTGATAAAGAATTTAACATACCAGTAAACTCATTAGGCAACAAATCCAAATAAACGGGCTCTCCTACCATGAACAGGTGAGGGGCTGAAGTTATCTGGCTCACTAGATGGTTGGTTTTGCTGTTCATTCTGACCAACTTCTCTGCCTGTGCCAAGGCTGAGTTGTTGGTTATACTGCACACTTGTTTTGTGAACAGATATAAAAGTCAAAGAAAGAGAGTTCAAAGGCAGTCCAGGTGTTTCATGAATAAACACAGCTCTGAGCATGGCACAGACCTCAGGACAACACCTCTTTTGAGTTTTGGGACTGACTGTAGTCTTTGGTGTCAGTAAAGAAAGGGACTTATACCAGTTTTTGGGCAGCCTCCCCGGTGTTAGTGACCTGAGTAAACACTGACACTTGATGTCTACCTTGGAGTGATCGGTGGGAGGAAAGGACACTTGTGGAATCTAGATGAACATGATTTTCAGATTCGCAGATATGGACAAAAAGTCTGATTTGTTGCCTTTTCTTCTGTAGCTGTTTATAAACAGAACTATGCATGGAGAGAATAAATGTTATGGTTATATATCCTTCTATTAAAAATGAGAAAGAGCAGTGAGTCATCTTCAGTTGCAGGGAATAAAAAATGAATTGCTATTAAAACCACAACCACTGCCATGCTAACACCATTTGCATTTCTCTCCTGCCTTCTCCCCAAAGTACTTTACTGGTTCCTAGAACAGTTCCTTTCAACTAATGAGGATTTCACCCTTGCAGGATTATAACCTCATCAAAAACCAAGGAGGTACCAAGAATTGAGGAACTCCTAATCAGAAAACAGAATGCTTTCATGAAAGAGGTCAGAGAAACAAAGTAGCTTCTGAGGCAGGAGGTGTAAATGCTGGTGCATCAGAGTTTACACTGAGCACATGGGTACTGCCAGCTGCAAGCTGGAATTACTTTCCCTTAGTGAGAGCCGAGATTGCTGAATCCAAAGGTGTGTTGGAAAGGCAGCATGAGCCTACGGTGGGCACCAAGTTGCCACGCTCTACTACATCAGTGCTTCTGGTGATAGTGCATGGCCAGTGTCAAGCAGAGAATGTCACCCACCAATGGACAAACCAGGCTTCAAGGCAGCCAGAGCTTGGACTACACAGAGCTACAAATGTCCCATCACCCGGCACCTCCATGTCTGGCTGCGACTCAGAGAGTGCAAAGGACAGGTTATCTCCTGCCTTGACAATACCAGAACAATGGGCCATTCAAGCATTGCAGAATATATAGGGTCCACACATATGAAAATGGGTTTAATGTTTTTAAACCACTAGCTTGCACAGTTGTGAAGTATTAGCAAAGGGAAGAACTAAATATCATTAAAACTGAAACTGAAATTCTAGAAGTAATTGAATTTTTGGTTGCACTAAACTTTAAAAACTTCAGAAATGCTGGAAGTTTCATGCTGTTTCTCTGAGCAGGTGAATGTAGTAGAGGGTGGAGGAGTTAGGGAAAAAATTGTGGGCAGATTATTTTATAACTATTGACATAAGGGTTCTTGTGCTTCCCCTCAGAAAGCTAGTCCTCTGCAGAAGCAAGGTATGAACACATACCACCAGTAGGTCAATTTTCTTGCTTTTAGCAGTCCTCAATAATATAAAGGAAAGGATAATAGCAAAATTGCAATCCAGCAACAAATTTTTCCTCAAATCTTCTGTTTTCCACTTGTGTTTTTAAAGCCTAAAATTGCACTGAAAAATAGGTTGTAAAAATAGTTTCTGGCTCCTTTATCACCACCGGTTTTTCATATTAGGACAAAACAGTTTAAAAGCAAAATGCTTACTTGCCTTCTTAATTACCCACCGCTTGTTTTGGGGAGGGTTTTCTTTTTTTTTTTTTTTTCATTTATTTGTTCATTCTTTTGTTGTTTGGATTTTTGTTTTGTGGTTATTTGTTGGGGTTTTTTTAAAGTCTGCTGGCTCCTTTATGTTTTGTGGTGCATCCACAGTAATAAAAATTCTTACGATGAGTTTTGACTTCAGAGATATTTCTATAAATTGATTGGTCTCATGATCATTTGAACACCTCCACAGTCTCCTCAGCAGACTCTCAGAAGCAGTCTGCCCCAAACATCAAGAAATACTAAGCACCTCTAGTTATCATTGATTTCCACTGGCCACTTCTTGCATGATAGTGATTTTATTTTATCTCTGACTCTAAAATCTCCATAATCTGATTTAATTTTAATTGCATGAACAGGAACATCCCCATTATATGAGTGGAATTCAGACTGCCTGTTACTATTTTTTTCCAAATGTGTATTTAGATTAACAGTATAAAACACCAATGCCATTTGATATAATTCTGAACAATGCTCTTTGGATAGACTAAATGGCTAGTCACCAAAATAGAGTGGGGTCAGAAGGTTTAAGAGTATCTTAATAAGTCTGCTAGAGGAAACCATCACCACATCATGAGAGGAGAAAACAAAATGTTGGGGTTTTACTATAATTAATAGTAGTAATAGTAATAACAGCTGTACTACTAATAATACATGGCTGTATATACTATTTCCCTCTATTGTTCTCAAAGTACTTCTACAAAGGCAGGTAAGGTGGTTCAACTCCAGAAAAAGGTAGAGAGAAGGAAATACATAATTGGTAACTGAATATCTGCTTTTCCCTGCTTAGTTAGGGACACGTATCTCACTGTATTTGGATGTCTGTTGTTTTTGTTTCTCCAGTTCCACAATATGTGTAGCATTAAAAAATAAATAGGTAGCAGAAGTGCTATGTGAAATTTGCAGCCACTTAAACCACAGTCATGGGAAGAAATGCCTTGCAGTGGACCTGACCTGTATTAAAAATTTTCCATTGTAATGTGGACAGCACTAGAGCTAATTGATGCTAAATGTCCATATTGCATATTATAAGCAAAGGTAGGGCCAGTACTGAAGGCATTTGGCCTAACTCATCTCATTAGGATTTAATGGCTGGTTTGTGTATCACACTCTGGTCTTACAATGTCACCACTTGGTGCCCTCGTTGACACTGCTGAGGAGAGAAATGCATGGCAAGCTGATGGAAATAAGCATTTTTTTCCCCTCTCCTCTGCTAGCAAGTTCAAGACAACCTGCCAGTTTCAGAGAAATGGGAATAGATGCAAGGAAAGGCCACATTTTGGACAAAATTCCTGATTCAATAGCCTCAAAGGGGCATATATGTGCCATGCTTCCGTTGATTCAAAGCATTAAGGACCTGAAACATGGTCTGCAAGTTCTGAGGCAGGCAGACCCTCCTTGTGCCCCAGTACAGGTGACGGAAGCTGGTCACACTGGTGGGATGTGACATGTGTTGGACACCAGCCCTGCAGTGTCAGAATCATAGTCAACTGAAAATACAATGTTTCTATCCATTTCTTTCAGAGGAGCCACAGTCACCAGGCAGTCCCGGTACTCATTTAATATCTGGAAAAACAGTTGCAGCAGCATTTATTATTATTGGTGTTACAGCAGCACCTAGAGACCCCTCCTGGGACTGGGATTCCTTTACCCTGGCAATAGACGAAGAGGGGTTGAAGGAGGGACTCTGCAGTGAAGAGCTTACAGTCTAAATGGAAAAGACAGATAAGAGGTAAAGTGGAAGGACTTGAGGAACAAAATGAGAGGTTTGCATCTTCCAGCAGATAGCCTGGGCTACACTTGAGTTTATAACCACCTAAGCACAAGGAGACCCATACCCTTCTGGTAAGCTGGATGCATTGACACACAGTGGTTTAGCCTGAAGTTTAATCTATAGGGTTACTTTTGGGTTTGATTTATCAGGAAAAGTAGTTTTATAAATTAAACAATATGAATTATTTAATTTCTATGCACTGAAACAAGAAGTTTCCTGTTCATTGAGATAATTTCAACATCAAAAGAGCTGCAGATAAGGCTGCATGGAAAATAAATATTAAGATACCAGTGCTTATCAAGATCAGCTGGACTTTTGGAATGTTGTTATAGTGAGCTGAAAACCAGAAATTCTAGACTTTATCAAAACTACTGTAAGAATAGATTATTCTTTCTGCCTACTGCGTGAAATAAACAAACATCATAATATTTCATTTTTTATCTTAATTCAGAAAATTCACAGAAAACCACAACAGTGCTATTTTCTAATACTGAGGTGTTTTCATTAATGATAGAGACAAAGACCATGATTTGTTTAATGTATTTCCATTGTTAGGATCCGAAAGCCTCATGTCTGCAAAGCTAAATACAAAATTGGAAGCATAATTAGAGACATCCATGAAATTATTGGCCTCATTTCTCTCTGATCTTATAACACACTCCTGAAAACTGTGCATCCCACTACTAGCAATAAATCTTTCTGTGAATCTATAGAAAAAAAAGAGTATTTGGCATAGCATTTATTAATTTTCAATAGAAGTAGTATTTTCCCAATTTTCCCAAGTATGGCTTTATACGAGTTGGGAGCCTAGTGGGACCCAATGCAAAGTGAGTATTTCGTGTATCTTGCAGATAATGGTTTTAGGAATCACCATCTCTAGAGAAAAAAATTTTTTAAAATATTTTTTTCTTTTCCGTTTTTATTTGTAATTAATCTGCCTTAATGAAAGTGTTTACTGCTTAGTGTTTGTGCATGGATAAGAATGATACATAGCAAAATATAAGCCTTACTAGAAATAAATAAAACCAGGGATTCTTCAGTGTTTATTTTCCAGTGGCTTTCTCAAAGTAGCACAAAATTAGATAAATTAGACTATCTTGTGATGCTGTGGAGTGAAGGATATCCTCTGTTCTGGGAGAAGTGGTCTTCAGCACTCAGCTTCTTTAGTACATTCCTTTCAAATTGCTATAATAGCACAAATTCTCAAAATTTGTTTCCCTGTTTTAGATTATTTCACTAGGAGGAGGGGGGAGGGGGGGAAAGACATTTTGTAATTTTTCATCTCCCAAATACAAACTGTCCAGTCCTCATCTTGAAGCATCACCCTCACAGCACACTAGAGCAATATTACTGTATAGTCTTACCACACTAACAGTTTCCCAATGAAACATCATTTTCAGGATGTCATATCTGCTAAACTTAATTAATAAATCCCTGAGAAAATTCCTCTGCAAAGAAATGGGCTCAAATGCTTCATAAACTGGCTTTGAGAGGGTGTATCGCTCTTCTGAGTACTCTCCCTTTTGAATAACCTGAGGTGGTTCTGGCTAGAAGAATATGAAAAACCTTCCAGGACCTAGGAAGAGGTGGTTTGAAGTTTTTCAGGTCTTTTTTTCTCAATACCACTATTCCTATGTTGGACACAAGCTGTCGGCTGGAAGAGCCAGCTGTTCCCACCAGGGGTCAGCACAGAAGGAGGCTTCGAGGGCAATGGGGCTCCTGAGCCCACTGGCTCCTCCATACCACTCCTCAGGGACCACCTCAGTCTGGCTTCACTGCTCTTGGTTGTAACAAAGGCTCAGTCAAAGATGGTTTGGGTATTGCAAAGATCCCACAGCCAGGTTTCGACGACTCCCGAAGGAGGCTTGAAAAACAATGGATTACAGGATTTGGTGTAGAATGCAAAGCAAGAGGACATATTTGGTGCCCTGGTCCCTTCTCATCCTGTGATTCTCCTTGGCCAGAAATGTGTCTAGCTTTTGGTCTTCCCTTGCTGAATAGATTCCAAATGCAAATTTTATTCTTTTATTTACTGTCATGCCCTACACATTGGCTGCTTGGAAGAGCTCTCCAAGACACCGCTCAGCCTCTCTTTCCATGGCATCCCACTGTTAAGGACACAGAATGAGGCAGATGAGGCAAAATGCTTCTGGGAGTTGTGGAGGAATTGCAGAATTAATCCACAGTGGTCAAAGACCACATGCTCTTAGCTACAGAGATCACAGACTCATCTCTGCCACGGTCTGCTGAATTTCCCTTCTTTGGGAGGCTTCCACTGAAGCCCCACTGTGTGCAAATCATCACCTTTTTAGTGTTAAACATAATTTTTAATAAACTCAATAAGGAAACTTCCATTAACTTCAAGATCTAAGTTTAGCTATCTAGGTGGACATAATTCTTTCAGTTGATGTGAATTAGTCATGGAGGTACCTTACACTCTTTAGTCTGACTCTAATATGGTCCCAAGTGATGAAGTTTAAGTTAAATTCTGTTTACACACATTTAATAAATGTTATTCCTTATTATTTGTTTTAAATTTGCTCTCCCTTCCTCTTTCAACTGTCTTAGTGTCACACACCAGGACAGTGATTATTGGGTAAAACCCCCTCATGTCGTACATCTCTGTGAGTGTGTGTGGGAAGGGCTGGGCTGGGTCTGCAGGCGCTTGGCAAGAGCCCAGGGCACACGAGCTGCAGCCACACAGCCATGGGAAGAGTGTGGCTGGACTGTGTGTTCCTGTCAAGGAAGGTCTGCCTGGTAATCCACCCACACCACAGCCCCTGGAGCCCCTAATTGATTGTGGCACCCTCACTTGGGCTAAGGGGTCAGGGAGTGGTCCGTGAACCAAAGGTCCCACCTGGAGGGAGTGGCCACAGTGACCAGAGCAGGCAAAGAGGCAGCACAAGGCCTCCACTGGCTCTGGTCTGTTCTCTTTGGAGACATCAGCATGTGCCTTTCTGAGTGTTCTTTCTACGTTCTTTCTCCCTTCTTTTTCTCTCTTTATTCTTTCTTCTCTTATCTCTCTTCCTTTATTCTTTTCTTCCTCTTGAAGGTAACCTAAACACGTATTTTCTGTAAGGTGTGGATACCTACCTTAAGTTGCATGGAGTTTGTGGTTGCCAAGTATAACAAAAATTCCTTACTATAACAATGCTTGCTAATCCTGGTTGTCTGTTATAATGCTTTTGTGAAGTTGCATGTTATCTTTGTAAAATCCTTTTTGCCCAAACATCCATTTTTTCACTAAATTAAAAGAAATCTCTTGGAGAAAAAATGTGTAGTTACTCTCTGGACATTAACTCAAGGTACCAAAAAAACAATGGCTTTACAAGAGTTTATGTGAATAAAATCTCTTGGAGCCTGAAATGAAGGTGTCACACCTGGTAAAGGTTGGGCCTTTGGGACCGGGTTGTAACACTTAGTTGTTTTCCTATTTGCATTTTGCTGACTTGAGTATGATTAGAATTTTATCACATTACATTATAGACTGAATTAGTTCTTCAGTTAGTAAATTGTATCATGCAGAACCATGTGCTAATCTATATTTGAAACAGACCTTAGACATCTGTTGACCAACACCTATTCTCTGTACTTTGTATTGCAGGAGATATGCCCAAAGTCAGCCAAGTCAGATACGTAGAAGAATAATAATTAGTCTGAGGAAATTGTTCCTGCAAATTGGTTGTTGTGCACATTGTTGCTCCCTTAACGAGGAAAAATTGAGATTGGAAAAAAAAAATGAAAGGTTCAGATTCTCACTTTATTTTTTTTTGTGTGTGTTAAATAACCCAAGCTCCAGAAATAATATTTGACAATGTGAACATCTAGCATTCTAACTCCACAGAAACCAGGAACCTCTTAATTGAGATTATCACAGTTGCAAAACAACCAATAGGACTAGGAAACAAGTCTCTTGAAGTCGGTAGTTTGGCACTATTTTAGAATGGAGGAGTAATTGCAGAGAATGAAATGGGACCTGGCTCTTTGGTGAAAACTACGTTATCAGTAGCAATGCGGTTTACTGTTCACTCTGCATTCCCACCTGTGGTTTAATGGGAGGCACCAGAAAAACACTTCTTTCATTCTGACGAAGCTCACTGATCATAAATTACATGATTGGTTCTCTGAAGAACTAAAGATAAGATTACTTTAGTTGTGAGTATTTTCCCGGATGATTGATATCCTAAGGAAGGGAAAGAAGATGCCTGGGATCCAGATGAGAGCCTTAAAGACAGAATTAATAACACTCATAGATGTGACTGTCAAGGTCATGTTGTTTGCTCATGAGAACATTCAAAAGCATGTGTGAGTACCTCAAAATAGTTTAGTATCAATCAGATTGCACAAGATTCTAGTTAGGTAGAAGTGGCACCCAGAATAGCAGAAAGCAAAGGGGAGCTGGCTGCAGGCAAGCTCTCTATTGTAGGAAAATTATTTGCTACAACCAAGAACTGAACAAAATGAAATAAAGCAGATGAGACACAGAAACAAATACAGAATCTTTGAGGAATCCAGACTAAAGGCAGGAATATCGGTCCAAAGTTAAAAGTGCTTGGAATCTTTTAAGAATTTTGTGATGTTTATGAGAAAACATACCAGATGGGACCCCTGGAGAGAAATGGTAAAGAAAGTGTTAGAACAGATTGTAGGAACAAATTCAAAAATAATGGGAAAAGAGTGGTTTGATCAAGGTTGCAGGAAAGCAACTGAGATTGACATATAGCAAAGCTGTAGCCTTCAGAATCAGAATTGAACTCTGGATGAGAAACACTCTGAAGCCAGAGGGAGATTCATGAGGCCGGCAGTGTAAGGAGAAAGGCAATACTTCCATGGCTTGGGGTAAAAGATGAATCAGATTAGGAAGATTAGTAAAATAAACACATTTTATAAGGGTATCGATGCATGGAAGAGAGGATATTAACCACATCTGTGTCTGATAAAGAACAAATAAGGAATCCTTTTCATTATAAAAAACTCAATTACAGAAGAGCAAAGAGGAGTACTTTTATGTGTCCACTACAGAGAGATGTTTAATAGTGAATAAAAAGCTGTCTCCCAGACACACGAGCTATTTGTGGAAAAATTAAATTTTGAAGGGATTTGAGAGGCAATCAGGAGCTTGGGAACAACAAAATGCCAGGTGCTGATAATGTCGCTACTGAATTATCAGACATGGGAAAGAATATGACAATTCTTTTTCATGATTTAGAGGTTTTAAAAGAATTCCAAGAGAATGCAAGCAGGTAATTAGATTGCTGTAGGGAATGAAAAGAAAAAAAAAGAGGAACAAATCAGAAAGAACAACACCTTCATCTTATCT
Organism: Campylorhamphus procurvoides; assembly: GCA_013396655.1. Lineage (NCBI taxonomy): Eukaryota > Metazoa > Chordata > Aves > Passeriformes > Dendrocolaptidae > Campylorhamphus > Campylorhamphus procurvoides. Next base: position 1,791 of record WBMV01004320.1, on the reverse strand, counting down.
CTCGTTATGGTCAATAGTATTCTGTAGTTGGTAGGTTTTCATCATTTTTATGAAGACTTTATATGAAATGTATGTTCTGGAAAACTACATCTCCTATTAATCAATTATTTTCATTATGCCATTACTAGAGAAGAAAAAATGCCAAGATTATTCTAATGTTGTATTTTTTAATATGAATATAAATGGAAGCATGTGGAAAACCTGGTGCATTTATCAGAATGGTGTAACTGTGTTTGCAGTGCAAAATATAGTGTAGATAATATGGAATTGCACCTGTCCCATTTTGGAGACTTAGGAAAATACACTAACAGCAACTGGCCCATGTCTTTCTGGAAGGAGTACTACTGTTGAAGAACAATGCCCAAAACATCCAGATTTTGCAAATGTAGGTGTTGCTTTGGCAATCCTGTGAAGGCAAAGCAAAGGCGAAGAACACTAGGAGAAAGCTGGGACCAAAGTGGAATGAAGACAGTTGCATTTGTTTCAAATAAACAGGAAATATATCTTTAACAGAAGTACAAAATTTATAAGAGATGCAAAGAATCCCCACAGTCTTTAATGCTATGATTTTATGGTAGATTTTTTTAAAATGCAAGCCATAATGCAACTTTAAACCATAGCATTCACTGGACAGAATCATAGATCACATGTATATATTAAAATAAGTTTTCTTCTGACACACCTTTATTTAACCATATTAAAATGCTACAAGCCATTATTTGTATGAAATTATATACTGTATTTCCAAGTATGTGTTATGCCACGAATAAACATCTTGAACTAGTATTCCTTGGTGTTGCATTCCTTCTTAAATAAATGGAGAGATGTCCCTGTATAATGTTCAAGTAGTATCAGAAAGTGTCAGTTATTTAGAACCAGCCTTATGCTAACTTGAAGGATATGAAGTTTCCTGTTTCTGCTTATATTCCTGGTGGTAATCCAGGGTTCAAGTGTAATGGTGCTGTACAAGGCTGGCAGCTCTGGCTTAACAGAATAATCAGGTCAGTACAATCAGAGCAATGTAAGGACATTTATTTTTCCAGGCTATAGGACTGATCCAGCAAACTGCACTGAAGATTACTATCCCACCTTTTTTTTTTATGTGATTACAGTACTTACAGCATAAAATTATTAGCAAACACTGTGTATTGGAGCACTGAGCTCCCTCCTGTACCTAAGACAAGAATGAGCATTCAGAGTTACTTAGTATCCCCAGCTTGGCTGAGAGTTCAGAGCAACTTTCAGTCAGAAGAAACAAGAGAAGACAACACACATAAAGGAGACTGATCAGCAACTGCCTAAAAAAAAAGACGCCCAGAAAGATGGAAAATATTATGGATATCTGAATTTTACACAAAAAAACACAACTCAGTTTCTCAAAAAGGCTGTAAAATTGGATGTCTTCTCCTGAGGAACCAGATGCTTTATTTTCTCAATACCCAGACCAGTGTGTAGGCAGTTTAACTTCTGAGATCACCCCTGTGCCTCTGCAGGACACAGCTCTGCCTGCTGCTAACCTTGCAAGGAAGGGAGAGCCAGCCATTGCCTGTGATACCATCTCCTGCACTCTGCCCACCTAAAGGCACTGAGATCTCCTAATTTCTGCCTTCTTATCCCCTCCCTGGCAGTGGATAAAGCAGAAGTTGGGTGGGCAGGAAATGAAAATGGAAAGAGAGAGTAACTACCAGTGAAAGCTGTTCAGCGAAGGCTGCAGAGCAGAGTTTTAGTGGCATGGAAGACCTTGAGGCCAGAGTGAATTTACATTACTAGTGATAAAAATTAATTGTTTAT
>WBMV01004313.1:0-34691 GCA_013396655.1 Campylorhamphus procurvoides | reverse complement strand
AGCAATTCCCACCCCAAAGTCAGAAATGGAGTCAGGACCTTCCCATACCAAAATGAGGGATAGTCTTGGTAATTCCCATCCCAAAATCAGGGATGGAGACAGCAATTCCCACCCCAAAATCAGGGATGGAGGCAGCAATTCCCACCTCCCAAAAATGTTATCTCCAACCCTAAAAATGGAGCTGCAAACCCCCACTCTATCTGAGCTCGGTGCAGGGTTCCCACAGGGTTAACACAACCTCTTTAAAGCTGGAACAGGGATTTGAAGTGGAGCAAGGGGAAGATGTGAAAAGAGTCGGAATTTCCACCCTCTCACATCGTGCCGGGGAGAAAAGAACATCTTTTCTTGCAGCCTCATTTTATTGTGATTTTAATGAGCATTTCAGGTCAATTCTCTGCCTGCCTTTGAGCCAGCTCTCTCTTTCTCTCTGCTGTAGAGTTTTTAGGGCATCCGATATTCAAGTCAGCTAATTTGGGCTGAATTTGGGGTTTTTTTTACATATTTCTCAAAAAAAGGCTTTCACGAGCACGGTTTAACATCCATTTCAAATAGATGGGATTTTGGTGACTCCTGGCTGTTTTTCCTGCCGCCACAATACCTCCAAATTTCCCCGTGGAACATTAAAAAAGGGCTCCTGACACCACGTGAAATACAAGCTATTACTAGAGGAGGCACCTCCTCGGGTTGTAAATTTATTAAAACTCGAGTTATTCAGAGACGTTTAACATTCCAATGCCAAGCCTATTACAAAAGCTCCGTGAAATTCCCTTCCCTCCCACATCTGCCTCCAGTGCAGGGTGGGGGCAACCCGAGAAGGGTTCCCTGGGGAAATCCTGCCCTGTTTTGGAGGGGGATTTGCTGCAGTGCATCCAGATGTTTGGGAATGTTCTGGAGGGCGTTTTTCCTGCCTTGGGATTTGGGGTGATGGAGCCCAGGAGGGACTCAGAGACCCTGATTTTCCCTCCCAGATCCAAAGCAAGGAGTAGCCCAAATCCATCTGCTCGAGCTGGTTCCATTCATGGGACTGAGAAATTCAATTAAATGCCCGATTTGAGGTTTATTCATGGGTTGAAGGAAGGGTTCACCTGGTAATTCCCCCAATAACCAGTGAGTAGGGATGGAGCCAAGCACTGGGACGTGCTGGACCAAGAAAAGCAGAAGTTCTGCCCCATGGGACCATCCATGGATATCCAGAACTGGGGCTGGTGCTCCCTTCAAGTCCTGCCCAAGCTGCATTTCAGGCCCAGATTTGCCTCATTGAGGGGTTCCCTCTCTTCTATCTCTCCCATCCCTATGGATTAATATTTCCAGATCCAGGGATTAACATTCCCAGCCCCAGGGATTGACATTCCCAGCCCCAGGGATTGACATTCCCATCCCCATGGATTAACATCCCCCAAAATAGAAGCTCCAGGATCTAAATGAAAAGCCAGGAGACAGTGACACATTTCCCCTGGTCGTTGGCACCACGGTGCCAATGCTGTCCCTAAACAGGCAGGATAATGAGGGTAATGGCCTTTCCTCATTAGGTCTGGCACCAATTAACAGCTGGTAATTACTGTTGCTATTGCTCACAAGCATTTGCGTGCCGTTCTCTGCCAGCCCTGGGGAAGGAGAAGGAATTTGGCTCCTGGAAAAGGGTGTGCTCCAAATCCCAAATCTTTTTGGGACCAATGAGCCTGAATTTGGATAATAGCCAAAATAAGAGTTATTTTCACCCTGTGTTGGGTTTGTGGAGTGGGGGAGAAGAAATCACCTCCATGGAGTAATCCATGGGCTCTGGCACCTCGTGGCTGGGAAGGCAAAGTTATAAAAGACTTCTCCTCGAAGGGTGAAGGAGGTTCTGCCATTTCTCCACCATCCTGTTCTCTCTTCGCTCCATCCAGGGACGTGGAATTCCCTCAGCCTGCAAAGGCAACACCACATTGGATCATCATGGCGTGGTTTGGGTTGGAAGGACCTTAAAACTCATCCCATCCCACCCCCTGCCATGGGCAGGGACACCTTCAACTATCCCAGGTTGCTCCAACCTGGCCTTGGACACTCCCAGGGGTGGGGAATCCTCAGCTTCTCTGGGAAACCTGTGCCAGGGTCTCACCATCATCACAGAGAAGGATTCCTCCCCAAAATCCCACCCATCCCTGCCCTCTGGCACTGGGAAGCCATTCCCTGTGTCCTGTCCCTCCATGCCTTGTCCCCAATCCCTCTCCAGCTCTCCTGGAGCCCCTTTGGGCCCTGCAAGGGGCTCTCAGGTGTCCCTGGGGAGGTGACACCCCCAGCTCTCCCAGANCCCCCAGCTCTCCCAGCCTGGCTCCAGAGCAGAGTGGCTCCAGCCCTTGGAGCATCTCCATGGTCTCCTCTGGACTCTCCAGCAGCTCCAGGTCCTTGTGCTGTTGGACCCCAGGGCTGGAGCATCTGCAGGGGGGTCTCACCTGAGGTGGCAAAGGGGCACAATCCCCACCCCTGCCCTGCTGCCCACCCTGCTTTTTATGGACCACACAACCTGGCCCTGCTCCCTTCTAGGGTTGGCTCGAAAATTCCTTAAATACAAAACTCAAGGCAAAACCTCAAAGGCAGCAGATTTTCTGTAGGAGCTGAACATCTCCCAGGAGCTTCCCCCTCCAGATGTGCCTCTTCTCCCTCAGCAGCACTCCCAGAGGGACGGACACACAGCTGGATGTGCAGCATTCCCAGCCCCTCCTCCACTCTCCCAGGTTTTTTTGGGATGAAACCCCTGCCGTGGCTGATCACCTGCCACCTCTGGCTCTGGGCAATTAGGAGGAATCTGAAAGGGCTCTGGTTTCCCAAATGAAAACCTGCTCCTAATTAGAGGTAAATGTGTATCCTGGTAACGCTGAATTTTCAGCATCCCTTTTCAGATGTTTATTGATTAATCATTATTATGGGCAAACACGAGCTGCCATCCATAAATCTTTTGACAGGAGCTGTCCGTCAAAAATAATGATCCTTTTAAAAGGCATGAATAAATAATCATGCAAATCTATTTTACACCAAATACATCCTGCTTTCCAGCCCAGCCACTGGAATGAAATGCAGTGATTTAAAATAATGACTCTGCGACTCTTCCATAATGAGCCATTACACGTGTAACACTCCGGATTTTTTCCTTTCTCCTGCCCTTTGGATTATCACTTTTCCAAGTTAAAACATTACAGCCCTTCAGGTTCCTCTGCCCTAAGTGACTGTGGCATTTCTTTTCCAGGAGGTGAAGGAGGTGATGGCTTCATTTGCCATGGAGTCGTGGCACGATGGGCACGGTATTATTGAGCTTTATTATTGTCCACCTTGTTTTCTGGAGGACCAGAAGGTCCCCCCTGAGCCTCCTTTTCTCCAGGCTGAGCCCCCCCCAGCTCCCTCAGCCCCTCCTGCAGCTCCAGCCCCTTCCCATCTCTATTCCCTTCCCTGGAGAAGCTCCAGCCTCTCAATGTCTTGTTCCCAAAATTCTGGTGGGATGGCTCAATCCTGGGGTGTGTGACAGGGAAGGCAGCAAGGGATGGATGTGAACAGCAATGGGCATTGACCAAAAACCCCATTTATCCATAATTAGAATAAAAATTGAGCCACAAATGAGGCAAAAAAAAATCAAGATTTGAGAAATACATCTCAAATGTGTCAAGTTGAACGTGGCATTCTCTGAGCTGAGGGTTTCAAAGTGGTGCAGCAGCTGGTCCTGCCCCTTTTGGTGCCCACCAAAAGGTCTCCAAGGAACCACCTGATGCCAAGGGAGAGGTGGAGGGCAGTGATTTCAATATGTGTTTCCCTTGCATTTCCAGTCAGGAGTAGGAAAGGGGAAGGGGACCTTTGCTCTTCCTGCAGCTCTGATATTAAAGGTAATACACTCAGATTTCTCTTTCACTGCAGTAATTTGGAATAATCTGAAATACATTTATTTTTGGAGATGACTGTTAACAACTGCAATTCTTCTGCTGCCTTTCAAGTGATCAAGGAGGGAGATGCCAGCCCAAGAAATCACATCCAAAGCAACAGCAGCAACAAAGCCATTTGGAAAATAGCTCGGGAGAACAATTTGTGGAGGTGATTTCTTTCCATTTTATTTTTCTTTTTTGCCTCCCCCCCCCCAATTTTTCAATCGGAGCCTCTTCTCAAAGGTTATTACGTGGAATTCAAACACACAAGAAATTCCCCAAGCGGAATTGTAGCAAGGCTGTAATCAAGAAATTCACTGGATATTATTGGGAAAGTGGTGCTGGGAGAGGGAAATTGGGGTTTTTTGGTTCTTTTTTTCTTTTTGCTCTCTAATATTTGTAGAAATGCTGATGGTTGGGTGATGGAGGGGCTCTTCTCCCCCTCTTCATGTGCTCACCACACGATGCCAAAGCCCCAGCTGGGCATTTCCACCTCCAAATACGAGAATGACTCAGTTTAAGCCTGGAAGAAGACACAGAATTGTTTGAAGGTTCAGGACCCCAAAGATTTGCAATTAAAAGAGGGGAAAAAAAAGAGAGAAAAAGCCAAGGGAGATGCTTTGCTCTTGGCTCCCTCTTTACAAACCACCAGCCCTTCCCTCCTTTCAAGAGAAGGGAAGGAATCCTCAGAAGAGGAAATCAAAGGCAGGGCCCAGAGTGCTGACTGGGGAACCCCTGGGACTGCCGAAATTCCCAGGTGGAGCATCCAGAGGGATCCCAGTCCCTCTGTGGGCTGGAGAGGGACCCCAGGGAGTCGTGCTGGGGGAGGCAGGAGACCCCCTCACTGCCCCAGACATCTCTGTGAGGACCCTCCTTCTCCTTCTCCTTCTCCTTATCCTTCTCCTTCTCCTTCTCCTTCTCCTTCTCCTTCTCCTTCTCCTTCTCCTTCTCCTTCCCCTTCTCCTTCTCCTTCTCCTTCTCCTCCTCCTCCTCCTCCTCNGGAGAGTCCCCCAGGAGGTCATGGAGCTGCTGCTCTTGGGGACATGAGAAAAGGCAGGACATGCAGGAACCACGGGCAGGCCTCAGTGGCCAACACTGCTCCTCTTCCTCCTCCTCCTCCTCCTTCTCCTCCTCCTCCTCCTTCTCCTCCTTCTCCCTCTGGAGCATCATTTCCAAAACTCTGCAGTTTCACAGTCCTGATCCTCCAGTTACCAGCCAGAAACCACAGGGAAGAAAAGACATTCTGCAAAGAGAAACAGGGTCCAACAAATGATATCAACCCCTGAGAGACATGGAAATCCAAGACTGAGAGGGAAGAGCAAGCATTTCAGACTACCAACAGCAGAGTTGTCTCCTCGGTGCTTTAACCAAGGTTTAACCCAGCCAGGTTTCCTCTCTGAGGTCTCTTTTTGTTGCTGGGTTTCTCCTGGTGCCACATTGTCCTGCTTCAGGTATCTCCTGCCTCCTGTCCCCTCTGCACAGCACCCTGGAAGAGCTGAGGAAATGGAAACTCATCCAGCTGAGGTCGGTCACAGTGACATTATCCTGATTTCCAGATCACACCTTGGCTTTGGGTTCTCTTTCCTCCTTGGCTTGGAGGTGTTGGTGTCACCTGGGATCGTCCTTGTGACACCAAGCTCGAGATTCCCACAAAAATCAATGAGAAAGCAGCAAAGGCAGTGACACCAAGCTCGAGATTCCCACAGGAATCAGTGGGAAAGCAAAACCCAGGAGGTGTGGTGGGAAAACAAGAGGCACTGGGAGCGATTCTCCACCTGGGCTGCTCCAAGGGGTTGGTACCAAGGCAGAGATGGTGTCAAGGGTGGCACTGGCTTTGTCCCAAACCCCTTGTGTGCAGCAGTGACGTCCCATTTCAACATCACAAGGACTTGTCTCAGAGAGAAACGAGGAGCTGGATGTTCCTGTGCCTCATCCAGGAGCTTTTGGAGCGGTGGGAAGGAACCAGAGTCTTGGTACTGCCCCACCAAACCAGCCAAAATCCCCTTTCCCAGCCCAAACAGAACCAGATCCCCCCACCCAGCACCTCTGCGCTTCCCCAGAGCTTCCCACCCTTCCCAGGCAACTTGGAGGATGCCAAAATAAATCCTCCAGGCTGCAGTTTCCGAGAGCATTCCTGTGTTTATTGCTTGCACATGGTACTTCTGGAGAGCTTCTCCCAGCACGGAGCCTTTCCCAGCACACCCCGAAAAACTCCTGCCTGCAGAACCACAACACGAAATCCTCCACGGGCTTTGGGAATCATTTAACGAGTCTGGCAGGGCTCAGCCCCTTCAGCTGCTTCCCAGCCAGCCAAGCAAAATAAAGCAGCGATGATGGCAAAGGGACCCTCTCTCAAAGCCATAACTCGGTCAGCGACAATGGGGGGATTTTTTTGTGTTGTGCAACGGCAAAACTTTTAATCCCATCCCCCCTCCCAAAAGCAGAGGGCTTACAAAGGGCTGGCCAAGCTCTCCTGATCTGAAGGGATGTATAAATGGGAGATGACATTAATCTCCTCCTGCCTGGAGGGCTAGAATGGGACACTGTACAAGCAGTGAAAAATGGAAACTAAGGAGGATTTTCTGGGGAGAAAAAGGGCTAAAACCCCATGAAACTCGGGCATGAATCCAGTGTTTGCATCAAAGGCAGCTCGTGGGACACAACTCCAGCATTTTGGGGTCTTTGCCTTCAAGACAAGGACCCTGCATGGCTGTGGGATGGTGTGGAGGGAGGGAACGATGGGGTGGAAGGATCCAGCCCTTCTCTGTGACTCTCTCCTTGAAGGGCTAAATGGTTCTTCATGCCCACCATGCATTAATCACTCTTTCCTCACCCAGGGAAATGAGGTTTATCCCGGGAAGTCCCTGGAGAGAAGGTCAGAACATCCCCAGGATGACCAGGAGTGACCCCACAGCATCACAGGGATCCAGGCAAATCCAGGGCTCTGCCCAAGGGTGGGACACCGTGTCCCTTTTGGAGACCCCTCATGGAGACCCCTTGCTGTGCTCTCAGTCCATCCCATGGTTTTTGCTTCCTGTCCCTTCCCCAGGTGTCTTGGCAGGAAGGATTTGGAGGAGCTTCCCCAAGAACTGAGTTGAAACACGACAAATGACCCAAAGAAAGCACCTTCAGAAGCCCTTTGAAGGCTCCCCTTGCAGAGGTGCAAGATAAATCCCAAGCCACTGCTACAAGGAATTCCTGGGAGTTGAACTCCTCGTGGATCAGCCCAGAGTTGGAGATCACCTTGCAGAGCCCGTGGTTGGCCCTGAATTAATTCCACAGCATTCAGCTCAGCCCCAGGGGTTTGTTCCAGGATGCACCAGGAGTTGTGTTCCCTTCCAGAGATGCCCACAGTGGGAAACAGCCGACACCAGCTGTCTTGGACACCACAGGATAGCCCCGGGTTGCCTGGGAAGGGTGGGATTGATGCACAGATGAAGATCTTGGCATTCCTGGTTGGACAGATCCCAACCTCCAGCTCTGTGACCTCAGCAGGAGAACCAGCCCAGCACCATCCCTCCATCCATAAATCATCCCAGTCAACTGGGTACGTATTTCCTGGGCCAGAACACAGCCCCAAAGTGCTCCAAAAATCAGGGAAATTGGGGCAGGACCACAGTTTTAGGCATTTCGCAGTTTGCATGGTCAGCTCAAGGGTGGTTTGAGAGGGAAAAGTTACAGAGGGACGTGTCGAGGGCAAAGGGAATTCCCACAAGGGGTAATGTGGATCAAAGGACTGGGATGATTTATGGATGGAGGGAAGGGGTGGATTTAAAGCCCAGATCCTGCTCTCAGAAAATCCATCCTCACAGGAGGGGTCTCCAGTGGGTGTCCAGCCTGGTGCTGGGCTGGCTCTCCTGAGGTCACAGAGCTGGAGGTTGGGATCTGTCCAACCAGGAATGCCAAGATCTTCATCTCTGCATCAATCAGGTGGGTTATAAAAACTGCAGCGGGCAGAAAAGTACTGAAGGTCTGCTGCTTGTCCATGGAAATGTGGAGAAGGTCCCAGGCTGCTCCTGGAGACTGGTTGGTCCAAGGAGAGGTTGCACAGCGGGCAGCCAGGACCTGGAGCGGTGAAACAGGTGAAAATCCCAACACCAGCGTTTTGTGGGGATAACGGATGGAGATGTAGATTTGGGAGAGCAGGAGGAGTGTTTTCCCAGATCCCAAAGACAAATTATCCTGTGTGCACTCATGGGACCTTTATCAGCATCAGCCCAAGGGTCTGAAGGATGCCCAGGAGCACCTTGGTCACACCTTAGCAAACATCTGCCTGGTGGAGGATCTTTAAAGTCCAACCCAAACCATTCTATGATTCCACGATTCCTTTCTCACAGAGATGGAAGGTGGCAGCAGGGCAGGGACCTGGGCAGCACAACCAGCCAGTCAGCTCCATGGTGGTTGCCACCAAAACCACCCAGATCCAGGGAACGAGCTGATTTTTTGGTCGTGAAGAACAGATGAGATAAATAAACACGGAGCGGAAAAAAAAGCCATAATCATTTCAGGCTCCATTAGGGATAACTAATAAAACTCAGTGTTTGCCAAGTGGAAAATAACTATCTTGATAAGGGAGAAAAAAAATAAATTAAAATTAGTTTTCAACCTCACCAAGTGAATTTGGCAGAGTTTAAAGAAACACCAGAGGAAGGAGCTCTGTTAATAAATGACTTCGCATGGGTTTATCTGGCTCCTTGTCGTGCAGGCTGTTTGTTGTTATGTCTAAAATCATGTGTCAGGGCATTTTATCACCCATAAGGAGGGGCACTTCCCCAAAGGGCAAAACCCCCCGAGCTGATGCTTGAAGAGCCCTGCATGGACTTGGGAAGTGAGGGCAGCTCAGCAGCTGATTTACAAGCAGCTCCTTCCCTGGCTAAGAAGGGTCTTTCATTCCAAAGGCACTCAGGGTAGGGACGTTCGAGGGGGTCTTTTATGATAATTAAACTCTCTGCTTGTAGCAAAGGGCTCTGGGAGAATTATTCCTAAAAAGGCAGGAACAAATCTGCCCAGCTTGTGGTAAAAAACACCCGTGCTGGCCCACTGAAGGCTGTAAATATGGGGGCAGCTGCCTTTTCATTCCCCATCTCAGCTCTTTTTCCAATTACTTTTGACTAACCCCCTAATTGAGATCTGAAATTAAAATCAAACAGGATGGAGGAGCTTCAGTGGGGAAGAGCCAGTCACGCTGTTCACCTCTTTGTTTGCCCCAAACCCCTTTCCAGGTCCTTACGCTGCTTTTTGTTCCTTGTTAGCTCTTCTGAAGAGAATTATTTATTAGCAAAAGGTATTTGCTGTGCTCTAATCCCACACGCAGGACCACTGGTCTGGGGAATAAATAGAAATTTATCTTCCTTTCAGCGTGGAAAAGGGGCCTTTAACACACATTGATATGTGTTGCATGGCAGATGTGTTTCTGGAAATTGCTCTTCTTTTGGTCCTTGTCATTCCTGAATAATCAGACTTTTTTGCATTTCCACTGGGAAATCTGCACGAGTTTCAGATCATTCCTGGCTGGGGGGCTTTGTGGGCCTAAAAAAAACCCATTTAATGCAGCCTCTTCTTTCTTTCTATTTTATTTTCTAATTTGTAGTATCTATCTGTTTTTCGGTTTTATTCCTTAAATTCCCATCTGGTTGTGCGCTCTGGGGGGGAATGGATTTACCTTTTCATGGGAATATTCTTGGGGAAACACGAGATCTGGAGAAAACACCAAAGCTGGAGCCCTCCATCCATTGGAGTGCCACCTTCTGCTCCTAAATCCTGGAGACACAGGGAAACATGAGTCCTTCAAGCTTAGAACACACAGAATCCTTGGAAAAATAGGGAGGAACCCAACTATCGTCCACCCTGATGCCATCATGACAGATCTTCCATCCATATTTCATCTCCTTCATCTCTTTGCTTCCAGCCTGAAAACCCCCATGAGAAACATCACCTTGGAGGGGGATCACCCATCTTTTTGGAGGCTGGGACCACGAGGACCACAGGATGTCTGTGCTGAGAGGGCACAGGGCATCCCACATCACAGAGGGCTTTCCCAGGATGGTGTCTATCCCAGCAGGGTTTCAGTGAAGGGAAGATCTGCCCCCAAACATGATCCTCCTGCACATCCTCAAATCTGGGCTGAGAAGCAGGAACAAGATGTCCTGAGATGACATTTTTCCTGAAAAATCTGCATGTCCAGAGGGAGAGACCCAGGCAGGAGAGCCCCTAAAGAAGAGGTTTCTCATGGGTCTCCACAGTCTTGTAGTTCCCCTGATGGTGTTTCCAGTTCATGGAGAGGCTCAGCATGACCAACCTGCTGGGCAGGTTTTCCTGAAGGATGTCCCTGGATGTGGCTGTGGCTCCACCACAGCCAGAGGTGAGGGATGGCTCACTTTGGGAAGGGAATGGTACTGGGGCACTGGGAGGTGTGTTGGAAGGAGATCTGATGAAGGATCCCTTGAAACCACCTCAAAACCAACCAGGAATACACTAAAAAGGCTTTTCCATGACACGATGCCGCCCATCCCACAGCGATCCCTCTGGCAAGAACTGCCCTCCCTCATTATCACCCATCTTGCTCCGGTGTTGCAGGAGAAAAGAAAGCCCATTTCCAATACTTTTGCCCATTTTTTGAGGACCAGAGCTCTGCTGAAGGTGCTGCTCCTGCCCACACCCCACGTGTGCATCCCAGGAGTGACTCCATTTCCCTGCTGAGCTCCCATTTAGTCCCAACCAACACTCTGTGCAGCTCCGATCTCCACGGGTTCCAAATGCCCCTGAGGGAATTGCCACTGGGATGTGATTCCTGGGCAGCTTTTCCAGTTCCAGTTGAATAGAAGAGTGTTCTGCAGACCAGGACCGGCCCCGTGCCGAGCTCGTTAGCCCGGGCACAGCATGGCACGGGCAGAGCTGAGCCACGTCATGTGCCAGCTTGGACCCAGCTTAAAACCAGCCACTTTTGGGTGGCAGAGAGCCCGTGCTAATCAATCTGTTGGAGGAGCACCAGCAGAATCCTCACCACCTTCCCTCATCTACCAGAGAGCCACAGATTGGATGGGCAGGGATGGGCACACGTGTGCGTCGGTCTTAAAGCAACAAAATTTGGTTAAATTAAAGGGGATTGGTGTGAGGAGAAGGAGAAAATGACCCCCCCAGTGCCCCCATCCAGTGTGGCTCATCCAGAGAAGCCACCTACGGTGACAGTCCCCGCCGTCCCCAGGTGGAGAACGCTTGGCTTTGTCTGGATTCAAAGGAAATAAATGAGATGTCGAGAGAAAAATAGCTCGGCACGTCTCGTGGGAAAGCAGGAATTCTGCAGTAATAGATGACCTGCTAACACTGTTCTGTAGCACCAAGCAGTGCCTCGTCTGTGTTTATGTCACGGCTGCAGGAACGTGGCCTGAAGGCAAATGCTCCTGTTGGTGCACGAGCATCTGTGCATAGGAGTTCTGATAATGAGGAGTTATAATTAGATATATTTATGTATTTATAGAGACACACTCGTGCCACGAGTCCCCGCTCTCTAGAGGAACCTCTTCACCTCTTGTGCGTGAGATGGACGTGCATTAAAACCTCCTGATGGGGGTTGCAGCTCCAAGAGGAGAAGCGGGATCATCTCTCCTTGCTGCAACCTGCCCGCAGGAGGGATCACATCGCGGTGCCACGGGCAGTGCCAGCTGCCAGCATCCAACTGCCCCTCGCCAAAATACCCTCTGGCACCACGGGAATCATCCCTGGCCTCTGTTCCCCCCGCCGGTCCCACCAGGGGTTGAATTTTGCCGGGTTTCTCGCGGAGCTAAATGGCCCTCCTCCTTCCCCCGCGGAAGCAGGAGCTCATTACGGGAAGCTGTTTTGCTATTCCTGCTGGAAATCCTCGCCCGACAGCACATTTGATAATCATACATGGTCTCATAGCTCGCTACACTCCTGCCCATCTGCCAGCGTGGCAATCTGCCCGCTCGCCAGATGGTCCGCTCGATTCACAGGGGCAGAGGTGCCAAAAAAAAAGATGGATTTAGATGACACTGTTAGTGCCACCTCTCCTGCCTTCCCTCGGCGGTGACAGCTCCGACAAATCAGCGCCACGGCAACAAAGAATCCCTCGGAACGGAATCGGAGATGGAAAGGCCTATTAGGTCATTTATTCCGGCGCCTGATGGTGACATTAATCTCGCCACACGTGGAAGGGAAAAGGCCAGGCTGCTTCCAGGGACCGGCAGTCGCCAACGACGCCAGCGAGATTCCAGCCCGTGCCGCAGAGAGCCGGGAGGGCCATATGGGGTGTCAAAATATATTACACCAAAGTTGAGCCTGAAGGCAAATCTCCCTGCGAGGAGGCCCGTGACAGACAGGGAGAATGTTCACGCCGATGGTAGGAGGATCCGACTGGTGTCATCCCGGGGACACAACCATGGACACCTCCGTGTGCCTGGCACAAGAGGAGCCAAATAATTATCTGGGGACCTAAAAAGGGGCATTAATGGCTCTGCAAGGGCAGGTCGGCTCCAGTTTTGCTGTTCTCCATCATCAGTCAGAGACTCGCTCAGTTAATAACGCCAAGGTTGTGGGTTTGATCCCCATATGGGCCGTTCACCGAAGGGTTGGATTCCATGATCCTCTTCCACCTCGGAATGCCCTGGGATTATATTTTTAGGTAAATACATCAAGACTTCAAATATCTGATGTGGCAAATACCAAGCCACCCAATGTCATGCTTCACAAAACATGTCTTCTCTTTCCAGTTGGGTTGAGATAACCTTAAGAACGTCCATTCTAAAGCCAAAAATTTCCTGAACCTTCTCAAAGCTTTGCAAAGCTTAAGAATGTCCATTCTAAAGCCAAAAATTCCCTAAACCTTCTCAAAACTTGGCAAACTCAACCCACCTCTGATTTCAAGTCTCTTATCAATACAAGGTGAGTGGAAAATAGAAGTAGGTGAATATCCAAATTCTGCCAAACGTTTAGCTAAAAAAACTGGCAGAAATGGCAGAATAAAAGGAATTTCCCCTCAGTCTTGCCCTGAACTTGAGATAAAGGTATTTATCTACTCCTTGTGTCACAAAAGACAAGGGTGGGTCCTCCACCAAGGTCTTGGCTTTTCCAGGAGCTGGTTTTACACTCTCATTCCCATTTTTCTCTCTCTCCTTGGTCCCACTGTCAATCCTTGAGGTCACATCAATAACACAAAGAACAGGCAACCGTTCACTCCGTGTTTTCCACGTGTTTTTCTGTCTTTCCCTCACTTTGTAAAACCATAATTGCTCAATTAACCTAATGAGGTGGATCTTATCGCTTTCCAAGTGCTCAGCTCCTGAAATCCCTTGAATACCTCCATCATTTATTTCCATATCACACCTGTGATGGGAGTGATCCCCCTGACCAAGGCTAGATGAGCAAATAAACGGAAAGGACAGAGAGGGAATGACCCTGGAGAGGCAGAACATCTCCTTGCTGGGCTTCAAAGGCAGAAGAGGCTCCCCAGTGCCATGGGAATCAGCACAGCACCCTACATGAGGGCTGGGGAAGGACATCAGCACCCAAATTTGATGACCGAGGGTGAATTTTTCAGAAATCCGAATCAAACAAGAAGGCAGAGCTACTTTTTGTGCTCAAACCCGGGAGATTTTGCTGCGGTGACCCAGTGACCTCATTTCTTCCCCCAAGCCCAAAGCCAGAGCCTTGGCTGCCCATGAAAGAGGCATCTAATGGTGCTAAATGGCTGCAAAGAGCCTCGACTGGTCTCGTTCTGCCCGTGCTCGTGGGGAGTTAAAACCAAGCCCGGCTCAATCTCATTATTTTCCACTCGACTTTGCAGTAATAGCACGCGGCGGGATTGAAAAGGTGAGGCCCTCCTGCTGCTTTACTCTTTTGGCAGAATTTATTCCAGGCAGAGGGTTAAAAAAGCATTGATTGGTTTATTTTTATTTTTTTTACTTTATTTTTAAAGAATATCTTCGGGGAAAGGCTGTAGAAAGGCTTTGGAAAGGGGGGGTTCCCAAGGTGAATATTCAAAATGCTGCCAAAAATTCAAACACTTCAATATTTTCTTATACTTCAATTTTATTTGACTTATTAAATACTTTAAAAAATATGGAAAAAATGGCAGAATAAAGAGGGTTCTGCCTAAATGTTGCAGATAAAGGTAGATTTTGGGAAAGGCTGTAGAAAGGCTTTGGAAAGGGGGGGCTCAGAAGTGCAACCACACTTTGAGATGAATATCCAAAATGCTGCCAAAAATTCAAACACTTCAATGTTTTGTTACACTTAAATATTTGATTTGATGTATTAAATGCTTTAAATACTTTTTAAAAAATGGAAGGAATGGCAGAATAAAAGGAATTCTGCCTAAATGTTGCAGATAAAGGTAGTTTTTGGGAAAGGCTGTAGAGAAGCTTTGGAAAGGGAGAGCCACTCTTAATGAGGTGTAATTAGCCAAAAATGCTTCATCAAAATATCATTGAATAACCCACTTAGGGAAAAATATTCCTTAGCTGCTGTTTTATTGGCCTGTTATTTTTTCCCCTCTGCTTATGGGAAGAAGGAGGAATTCCTGGGTTTGCTTGGCTTCCAAATAAATGCCCATTAAAAGGCAGGGTCCCCCGTTGTGTCCTGGCTCCCTGCAGTGCCCATTCCCTGCCCGCTCCATGGGCACCTCTTCCAGGCCATGGAGCTGGCAGCATCTGACCCGTGAAGAACTCCCTTCCACGACCCCTGGGTGAGACAGACCCCTCCAGGAAAACCTTGGGCCACGAGCACCACCCAAATCCATTAAGGATGGGGAGGAATCGCCCTGCAATCGTGTTTTCTGACCCAATATCCCCAATTATTGCCCCGCAACGAAACGAGCAGCGAGTCTCTTCCTCCCTCCTTTGTTTTTGGTGGGTTTTCTCCCGTGAGGAAAGCACCTCTGGGGCACAGAGGAGAGCGCTGAGTGCTCCGTGGCTGAATGGGATGCTCTTCTCGTGGTCCTTTCCTATTTTTTCCGCTCTGTCGCTCCCGGCGGCGCGTCGATTGGAGATGTCAGTCGGTGATCATTGACAAAAGCTGGGGAAGGAGGCTGCTCATTTCGTGTCTCGGGAGAGGAAACAAGGAAGAGGAGCAGGCTCTTTCTCTTGCTTTCATGAGCAATCAACAGCAAGAGCGAAGCTGAAACCCCTTGAAAGGATGGCGAGTTTTCCGAAACACTTGCTAAGAAAGGCAGGGTAAAGCACAACGAAGCGACGCAGCCGTCGGGTTTGGAAGGGGAAGGAGACCTTTTGGGTCAGCCCTCCGGGAACCTGGGTTTGCAGGAACCATTGGATTGCACTGAGATAAAGAAAGACAGGAAAAGGGACAATGAAGCCCTATTTTCCAGTGTGCAAAGTGAGCTTTACCCTGAAAACAAAAACAATAAAGAGCCAGATTTCAGTCTGTGGAGAAGCAAAGCAGGAGCTTTTTATCCAAACAAATGGAGGTGCTTTCCTTGGCTCTCCAAAATGCAATGATATCCGAGCAGGAACTATTGGGATGATGATGGACACTCAGCCAGAGGACTGCACGTCCCCTCTGCATCATTTCAGAGCTGATTTCTAGATGTATTTTCTTTTCCTGTTTGCCCCTAATTCCTGGTCCAAACTGGCCTTTCCAATGGCAGGATCTCCTGCCATTTCCCACTGCATTAGGGAGTTTTCCATAATCTCTGCCCCGTTGCCACCCTGAGCCCCTCACAGCTCACCAAGCTGAGCTTTCCTGAGCCAGACAGATTTAATCAGCCAGATACTACGAGGTACATTTTGGAGGGTATATTTATAATTTTCCTGAGGTCTTTCCACCCTCCAGAAGGAGGATTTTCAGCAGGAAATGAACTCCAAGGTCTTTTACATTGGAAAGCAGGTCCCATCCTCGCTGTGGGTGGATTCCCTGATCCAAGGCTGATGCTCCAAGTGAGATGATTAACATGAACCTTGGTGTCCCTTGGTCCTCACCTGTCCTTCAGCAGCCATGTGGGGTGGGAGATGCTTATCTTAGAGGTCTTGTCTAACCTTAATGATTCTGTGCTGTCCAACCTCTCCTGGGACCCACCCACAGGTTCACCAAGTTCTCCTTGAAAAATTCAAATCAGCTTCACCCAGTCCCCAGAGATGCTAAAGTTTTGGGGGCCAAACACCCCAAACTCCCCAGGGAGTGGAGCATTTCCAGGTGATGGCCAAAATATTGGATAGGCTTTGTGTTTTGAAGATGTCTCTGGGCACACAGGACACCTGGAGGTGGCATCTCAGGTGGGCACCTGAATAACAACACAAAGCAGTCCCCATTTCATCCCTGTCCTGCCTGTTTCTGACAAACAAGGCAGCACAAAGGAAGGAATCAGCTTTAAACATTCCCCTCCTTCCACAGGCTTCTGAGAATGCTATTTTTGCACGCCGAGATTGGTTTTCTTCCCGTGCTTTGCCGTCCCTGCTGAACACAGGGGACCGAAATCAAGGAGAAGAGCGTGAAATGAAGTCGCGTCGCTTAAAAGAGCTTGATTGATTTGAAGGCAAGCATTTCCCCTCGAATTCACAAAGTGGAGCCAGCGTTTTTAAATCAACACTCTTCTTCATGAAAACAAGTCTTTATTCTTTCATTGAAGCCGGAGCCAAAGTCTGGCAAATTACTAAAGTTAGAAAAATGCAAATGTTCTATTAGTCTGGCAGACCGTAGTTATGTTTCATTAACTCAGGCTCTTTCTGCACATGCATAATGCATTCCCCTGGTTTCTTTTTGGGGTTAACGGGAAGTGAAGGTCCATCCCAGCCTGTTGGCTCCACGGAAAAAGGGTGGGTAACGAGGGAGGACACGGCTCATCCCCCAGAGGTGCTGGGGCGTGCCAGGGACCTCCAGGGGCATCACCACCTCCCTGGCCTTCCCAGGGCTTTTCCAGCCCTCTGAGCCCCCTGCACGCCACAGGCAAGGGGTAGTGCCAGGTGATGCCACCCCTCCGTTGGCACCACTGCATCCATAGCAGCTTGTTAATGCACAGCTGGGCTGAGTCAGGAGGGTTGGGAGCACGAGGGCAGACAGGGACAGGTTTCCCATTCTGTCCTCCTGAGTCACAACTCGTTCCTTGATAGAAGACATGCTTCTTCCCAAGGTTTTATTTAGTGTGGAAGCCCTTTGCTTAGGAATAAACCCCCCTGAGCACCTCCTCTCCACAGCAAGGGAATCAGAAGGGTTTGCTGGGAGCACAACATGCAGATCCCCAGGGAATGGGAAGTGGATGGATGCTAACAGCACACACCCTCAGGATTAATTAGTGGATGATAATTAGGTGCCTTCAGCCCCAGAGCTGAGCAGGGCATGATGCACAGAGCGTAACAGGAGCTGGGAATCCTGACCAAGACTTGGCCCTGGGCATCTCCAAACCCTCTGGATCATCCCCCAGGGCAGTGGGCACGGCCCCAAGGCTGCCAGAGCTCCAGGAGAGTTTGGAAAACAGGACAGGAACAGGGGGGATTGTTGGGGTGTCTGCAGGGCCAGGGGCTGGACTCTGATCCTTGAGGGTCCCTTCCTGCTCCTGATGTTCTGTGATTCTATGATCCCATCAATCCATGAAGGCAGCAATTTTTTTCAGAGCCCTGGAATGCAAATTCCTAGAGGTGACAGCCTGGAGAACTTCATGGAACCCCAGGTTCCAACCCTGCCCTGCTGCAGCCACTTGGAAGTAGCCTTGGAAGCATTCCTTTGATTTGGAAGTTGCTTGCCATGCCTGATTTATCCAGCTCGTTCCATAGAGAGTTAATTAATCCCCCCTCCTTGAAAACTACAACAAGTTTATTGCAGTCTGAGTGGTTTCCTGTTTTCTCCCAGTTTGGCGACGCACACGGAGCTTGGGACTGTCCCCGTCTTCCTTGGCTTGTTGTGTCCAAACTTTCTGCTGATGATGGGAAACTCCATGGATGTCTGTGGCTCTCCAAAGGCTGCCAGCTGTGTTGGAAGACCAGAGACCCAGCACAGGCTCTTCCCTGCCTGGACCAGTAATTCCTGCTTTAAAACCAGTGAAAAGGAGCTTCCCTGTGGAGCCACTGGAGCTCCCTCGCCCCTCTTACAGACTTTATCACTCATTGAGTGCAAATCCCACCAGTTCAGCTCATAAAGTGTGTGATCCAAAGTGATGGGAACAGGGAAATTCGGCTTCCCTGACCTCACTGGGAGTAAGGGAGCCAAGCCAAAGGAGTTCCAGTTCCCTCGGGACATCGCAGAGACACAAAAGCGATGGGTGCTCGCTCTGCTTTCCCCACAGGGGCTGGAGCTGATGCTCTCCTGCCCTTCTCCCACCAGCCAGGACCCAGTTAGAGTGTTTGCCCTCAGCCTTTCCAAGCATCCTTAATTCCACCATGGAAATATCACCCTCGAGGGACCTGTGTGAGATGGAATTAATTTTCCCAATGCACTCAGGACCGCTCAGTTTGGAGATGCCACCTTGCAAATGTGCAAAATCTCTCCACTGTTGGTAGAGCACCTGATGCAGTACAAAGAGCACCTTCTCAGGGTGCAAAATACAGCTCTGGGCTGGAAAAGGGCGTGTTAGGAACTGTTATCCCAAAATTGAGCTCCATCCGGACTGCCCAAGCTCCATCCCGGCTGACCTGCTCGTCCACAAGAGGAGCGTGATTAAGGAACAGCATTCAATCACCTCAAACTGCCCACAAAACCCAGAATATTATAATTTATGTGAGGGATTCATCATGCCAGGGATGTTAAAGCCACATGGCTCCGTGAGGAATGAACCCACAGCAAGAGCAAAAGGGCAGGCTGTTGGAAACGTCAGGCGAAGAAAAGGCTTCTTGCTGTGAAGTTGCATTTAGAGAAAGCTGAAATTCCCGAGAAGAGCAGTCACAAACCCTCCCTAAGTGGTTTCCAGGGCTGTTTGTTATTTTACCTTTGTTTACACGACGTTTATGGCGTGGTTTAAATCTGCTTATAAACCTTCCCCTGCGAGCCAAGAGCACTTCTCTAATGGTACTGGTGATGCACGAGGAAAGAAGTTAAAGAATGAGCTTGGCTGCTCTCGTGATGGATGAAAATGTGAGGGTAAAAGGGCTTAATTCTGGAGCATGGAGTGCTTACAAATCCAAATAAATCCATAGGAAAAGACCAGCTGCCCCAGCAGGGAGGAACGGGCTGAAACAGCCCAGTTTTACCTTCTCTCATCTCTTTATTTCCAATCCCGTCCCCGGTTTGCTTTTCAGATGGGAAAAATGTGTTGAACTAGGTGGAAGTTTCCAGAGAATTCCAATCCTCCACAAGCACCTTAGCACTGCTAAACTGCTGGAAAAACAAAGCCCCTTCTTTTATGTGCTGGGTGAAAACACAGAGCAGCAAAAAAAAAGAGCTCAGATAAAATTTGAATGGTATTTATAGTAAATAAAGGGCAGGTAAGGGTTGCTGTGAACTCTGTCCCTAAAGAGTTATTTCAGAATGAGGCCACCACATGAGAATCCCTTTGGTGATTACATCTTTCGCTTGTTTTAGAAGAAAAGAACACAAAAATCGGCGCTCACAAAATTAAATGCATGTGGGAAACGTGAAAGGAGGAGCCTGAAGAGCAAACAGGGTATTCCAACAATCCCCTAATTGCCCAGAGCCTCCACATCCAAACACAAATCCCAGATTTGATCCCAGCTCTTCGGTCGGTCGGGATTTTATGGGTTATTCCAACCATCACAAGCCACGTAATTAACCCAGAAAACACAACTAGCGAATTCCAAGGATATTGTTTCACTGTCTGCTCGTTTATGAGGTGGAACAGTAAATTTTCTCTGATTTCCCAAATCCACTACCAGTATTTACCAGGAGAAGATGAAAGGAGTTCAGCCACTAAGCGCAGAAGTCAAGATTTTCTTAAAATGACTGAATTGCAAACCCTTTCCTCTTGGGATCCCCTTTGGGAGATACCTTAAAGGGGATGTGTTTTCTGAATGTGTCGAGCGTTTAATTGCTCAAATAATTTTGGTTGCCCTTGGCACTGGAAATGATGAGTCGCTTGTGAAATCTTGGCCCACGCTGCAAAACCTCCTCCAAAACCTGCCTAAGGCTGTTTGCAGAAGGGAAGGAGAAGAGCAGGGGAGGGAGCCAAGATTTAAAAGCTGAGCATCCTTTTGGGGCACCCTCTTTGGAGGCCAGGCAGGCTCAGACAGGGGGTTTGGTGATGGTGAGAGGGGAGGGGTTTCCATCCTCTCCTGTGGTCCTTTGTCCACGCTCTGCCCCTGCAGCAGCTGATGGTTCCCTGCTGACCTAAAACCATCACTCACATACCAATAAATCATCTCATCCCACCCCTGCCATGGGCAGGGACACCTCCCACCAGCCCAGGTGGCTCCAGCCTGGCCTTGGACTCTCCCAGGGATCCAGGGGCAGCCACAGCTTCTCTGAGAAATCTATTCCAGTCCTTCCCCACCCTCCTGGCCAGCAATTCCTTCCCAATCTCCCACCCAGCCCTGCCCTCTGGCACTGGGAAGCCATTCCCTGTGTCCTGTCCCTCCATGCCTTGTCCCCAGTCCCTCTCCAGCTCTCCTGGAGCCCCTTTAGGCTCTGGAAGGGGCTCTCAGGTGTCCCTGGAGCCTTCCCTTCTCCAGGTGAACCCCCCCAGCTCTCCCAGCCTGTGTGATTTATGCAGAGAGCTGACAGCCAGCCTTCAATAAATAAAAACCCCAAACTGATTCTTGAGGTCCCCCTCATGTACAGGAGAAACCTTTCCAAAGGGACCCCCACGCCTTTGGAGCCCACGCTCCATCTCCACTGAGCCCCCCATCCCACCTCGCCGAAACCCCGGACAGGAGGCAGCAGCTTCCCCCAGCAGCCAATTCATTCCCCTAAACCCAGGGAGGAGAATGAAACCCGCTGAAATATGGGATCAAAGGCCAAGGGTGGGTTTCCCTGGAAACCATGGCATTGTGTGTGCTGGCTGTTGTCATCCCCGAGCGCTGCCCGTGTTATTCCGGCTGCTTTTCCAGGAGAAACAGTGGAATTTGCACCAGCACTGCCCCTCCAGCCCCACATCAGGGCCAATATGCCTTCAATAATTTCCTATTAAAGGGATAACAAAGGTTGGGGGTGTTTTTTCATCTTTCCCTCTCTTTTGTCTTAATAAAGACGCCGCCGTGTATTCCCATAAATATCTTGGCCCGCGTGATATCTCCTTGGCTCTTGCCAATCTCCGGGAGAAAATAAGTGACCTCAGCGGAGCTGGGGACGATAAGGTTGGGATTTATCAAGAGAAACTCCTACGAGGCTGATTTTCAGTTTTCCTGCGGGGTTATAAATCAACTGGCTATGGGGATGGTTCATCCGTCGTGATGGATCTTAGCGCTGCTGTCAGCACGGGAAGGACATCCGAGCGGGGAGATTTGTGGGGTTCTGCCTCCTGCCCTGCCAAGGAGCCAGTGGTGTCATCCCTCATGGAAATGTTAGCACGCAGTGGGAATATCTGGGGGGGAAAAAGGGGGTTTGGCTCACGGTGATAAATCGCTTAGACAGAACGTTCGTATTGTCAAGTCAGAATTCGCAGTGGTTTTATCTCCGGGGCTGTGAATGGCAAGGGAATCTCAGGGCTTTTTACACCCCATTCTTTAAACAAGACAAACTATTTGTAGGGGCCGAGGGAGGGAAGGAGCAGGAGTGAAAAGGGGATGGACTTCCCAGCACAGCCTCAGCAGGGTTTGTAATGCTCAGGGATGCTTTTTACCCCCCTAAATGAGGAGACACAGCTCCTGAAGCAGCAGCAGCCAAGCAGACATACGGGAGGTGCTTCTGCAACCTCTGCTCTATTAAACCCGCTGTGTGCACCGGCTCATCTCCCTTCGGTGGAAAAGAAAGGTGATTTTTCCTGTATTGTGGAGATAAAGGACTGCCTGAGGCCCAGGGATGTGCTCTAATAACAAGCAGCCCCAGCCCCACACACGGTGGGAGCTGTGGCCGCCTGCTAAAGGATGGAAAATGAAGATAAAACTATGTAAACATTAAGCAATGGATTAAAATATTGCCACATTTTATGAGAAAGCGCATAAATATCTTCCAGAAGTTCTCCTAAGCTGCTCTGTTCTCCCTGTTTTGCCTCTTTGCTCTCCCCCCTGACCATAAAGGCAGCTGTAAACCCCACAAACAGGCTGGTTGTGGGGTGAATGAATTCCCTGCTATCACTTGGAAGGCAGGAAATATTTCACATCCATTATCTGTGCCTGGTCCTCCTTCATGGGAAGGAAATTCCACATTTCTTCTTATCCCACCCCATTTCGTGCCCTGGTACAGACACTGCCTTGGGATGAGTTGCACCATCCCCTTCTAAACCCTTTGCAAAAGTTGACTCATATTCACATTGGAGGTTGGACTTGATGACCCTGAGGGTCTTTTCCAACCTTAACCATTCCATGATAGGGAATGATGTCCCTATTTCGTTTTATTTTCCAGCTTTTGCCTATTTTCCCTCTCTTTCAGAAGGAGGAAAAGGGGACAGTTTTCCCAACCCCCACCCCCTCCACAGCCTCCCCCTGCAGAGATGAGCTCCTTCTCTAAAACAAATGCAAAAAAAGATGCTTTTCTGCACTTTCCCACACTGTTTCCATTCCCTTTGTCCCCTGGTTTTGTCATTTTGATCTCCAGAGGATCCGACTGGCCTCGGCATCCCTTGCTGGTTCCCTGCTCTGCAGGCACCAGAGCTCAGCAAAACGTGTCCCAGGAGGGTTTCTGCTCCTCAGATTTGGGTGTGGAAGCCTGAAGGTGACCTCCTCAAGCTCTAACCCTTCATGCACATCATTCCTGCCTCCCTGAGCAGCTCCTCTAAGCCAGTGGTGTGAAGGTGGTGGTGGCTGTGCTGTAGAAGCTCCAGAGATGGTTTCCTGGGACACTGTCATGGTTCAGCATTCCTTGGATGGGGGAAGTCCATTCATCACCCTTGGAAATGCTCCAGGGCTTAGGCAGAGGGGGTGATGCAGAGTTCATCCCTGCAGCCCCAAGGGGAAGGGAGCAAGAGGGGTAAAGTAACCATGTTGGGGACATAACATCCCAAATTTTGGCACTGAGGAGCTTCTGGCCCCTTTACACCCCCCACTGCCCCACCAGTGGTGCTGAGCAGCTTTGGTGTCCCCCAAACCAAGCAGTCAGAGTGGTGGGGTGCTGGATTTTACTGGAGGTCACTGGAAAACTGCTGATGGCAAAGGAAACACTGAGACTGGCACAGAGAGAGCCTCATATCCCATGTTTTTTGTGTAGGGGAGGAGTTGTGCTCGGCCAAACCCCCCTGAGGTGCCTCTGCATTCCACAGGATCTGGGTCCTGACCCTTTGGGGACACAGCAAAGCCCTTACAGAGAGCAGGGAGTGCTCCTGGTGCAGGGGGGACAGGGACACCCCCCCGGGCCAGCTCTGTTTCCATAGGCATGGATGAAGGAAACAGTCCTGGAAGACAAAATCTGCCTGTAATTGCCTCGTCCCCTCTCTCATCTCTGCCTGCTTCCCTTTCATGCCTCCTGTGTTGTCTTGTCACGCTGTCCACCCTCCCTCGCTCCTCACATCTCCCCAGCTTTGGTTCCCTCTCCTTTTCATCCCCATTTCAAATGCCCCAAGGGGTTGGACTCCTGTTTCTCCATGCCTCTTGCTTCCCTCAATGCCTTCCCCTGGGAATAACATCAGCATCTCCTCTTTCATTCACTTCTGAGCCGAGTTAAAAGAGACGGGACGTCCAACCCACACAAAGCCACCAGCACCCCGATTTCTCTTTGATCTTGCCATCAGCGACTCGTAATAGGACCAGAATCAAAACAATCCAGAAATCTGGCACAGCGACAGCTCGGAAGGAAGAGTTGAAAGGAAAATTTCCAGGATTTTTTTTTATTCTTTTTTAAAATAATTGAAGGGTTTGATAAAAATTCCCCTTCGTGACAATGCCCCATCATTTCCCAGTTCCTTGTGGCGACAGAGCTGCACGTTGGGAAGGAAAAAGGGGGAAGAAAATGTCGAGCTTTGTTTTTCCCATCATGCATAAAACCCAAGCAGCCTCTCAGTGGTGCAGGGACACCTCCCACCAGCCCAGGGTGCTCCAAGGGAATCCAACCTGCCCTTGGACACTTCCAGGGATGAGACAGCCACAGTTTCTCTGTGAAACCTGTGAAATTCCCCTGACCTCACCCTTAAAACCATGACAATGCTCTTTCTAGTTCTGTCTTAACGTTCCCATCAATCCCTGGAAGAGGCTACCTTTGTATCCACCTGGGTCAGGCATCTCTTTGATTCCCTCTGTAATTACTGGGTATTTTCTCATTGCAATCAAGACTTTATCAGCAGTGGGTGCCCCCGCACAGAAAAGCAGATATTAAAGGGCATTGCATTACAGAAATCAGCATAATGGCTTTTATTTCCAGCCCAAATAAATGCTGGTCCACGTGCCTGCGAGGTGTGTGTATTTAACAGTGCACACATCACCTTAATTAGAGCATTGGTGCTCTCACCAGCAGAAACTAGGCTAGGTCATGGACTCCTCAGCAACCATTAACTTCCCATTTTCATTTAAAACACGGCGCTTTGTAATAAGGAAACTGGATAATGAGCAAAAGCCCAGCTCTTCTTTCAATCAAAGCTCATTTGTTTTAATTCTAACAGCTCTCTCCTGGGGGAAGGGCGGGGTGTATCCACCAAACTTCGTGTCCAGTCTTCTTCCACCCCCTCGTTTTTGGGGTGTTTGGGGCACCCTGCACTCCCACAAAGCAAGAAATCACCGTCACACGACAATAATATGTTTTTTTCTATAGAAATAGATCCCCCAGGACACACACCAGAGTCCAGCCCTGATTTGTGCAGACACATCTCCATCTCCATCCTGAATCCTAAGCCAGGTTATCTTTTTTGGTGCTCCAGAACCCTGAGCAGAAAACCCACTCCTGTATTTATGACTGATCTGTTCACTTGGGGCTGATGCCACACCCAGCGAGAGCAAAAGAGAAAAGGCAAACTCCAAAAAGATTTATCCTACTGTTCCTACCTCATTCCATGTTTTTCCAGCTGTAAAAACCACCTGCCAGTTGCTGTCTGGTTGCAATGGGATTTCCAAAGCTTTAATCTCTCACTGCCAGAGAGACACTTGGGCAGAGTTTGACCCTCAGTAGGGATTAAATACAGAAACCCCAAAAATGAACCTACTCCTGCTCACTGACCCCAAGACACATTTTGCTGTGGGAGTGATGGATCAGCACAAGGTATATTTGATGTTGGTGCGTCCTGTTGGGCACATCTGGGCACCTTGTTGTCTCTGCTG
This sequence comes from Campylorhamphus procurvoides, assembly GCA_013396655.1. Lineage (NCBI taxonomy): Eukaryota > Metazoa > Chordata > Aves > Passeriformes > Dendrocolaptidae > Campylorhamphus > Campylorhamphus procurvoides. Next base: position 9,556 of record WBMV01004313.1, on the reverse strand, counting down.
CTCCACAACCCACAGCCTCTTGTGCNATGTTTTTTTCTATAGAAATAGATCCCCCAGGACACACACCAGAGTCCAGCCCTGATTTGTGCAGACACATCTCCATCTCCATCCTGAATCCTAAGCCAGGTTATCTTTTTTGGTGCTCCAGAACCCTGAGCAGAAAACCCACTCCTGTATTTATGACTGATCTGTTCACTTGGGGCTGATGCCACACCCAGCGAGAGCAAAAGAGAAAAGGCAAACTCCAAAAAGATTTATCCCACTGTTCCTACATAATTCCATGTTTTTCCAGCTGTAAAAACCACCTGCCAGTTGCTGTCTGGTTGCAATGGGATTTCCAAAGCTTTAATCTCTCACTGCCAGAGAGACACTTGGGCAGAGTTTGACCCTCAGTAGGGATTAAATACAGAAACCCCAAAAACGAACCTATTCCTGCTCACTGACCCCAAGACACATTTTGCTATGGGAGTGATGGATCAGCACAAGGTATGTTGGTGTGTCCTGTTGGGCACATCTGGGCACCTTGTTGTCTCTGCTGCTCCACAATCCACAGCCTCTTGTGCCACTTNTCTGTGTGACTGTGATTTTGAGTTTTCCCTGATGAAATCCCAAAGCCTGTACCATTGTGTCCCCTCCCCTGCTCTCCTGCCACCTCTGTGACACCGAGGGACCACAAAGGGCTCTGCCTCTGCCAGCTCCCATCACCCACTCCACATCCCGTGCCCTCTCAGCTGCTGGAGGTGTCTCTTGCTGTTTTCCCCCTCGCTTGCCTGGCAGACACACATGGAACTAACTAAATGTCCACTCCCATTATCTGCTCCAGCTGTCACTGGGGCTGGGTTTGCAGCTCCTCTGGGGAGCTCTGGCTTGTAAAACCTCATTTTAACAAGCCAAAGCCTCGTCTCAGTTTAGCCCCTGTCATCACCAGACACTGCTCCAGGACTCAGGGACTCCCTCAGGGCTGCCCCACTGTCCAAACTCCTTCAGGGCCTCGTAGAATCATGGAATGGGTTGGGTTGGAAGGGACCTTTAAGGATGTGATGTCCCTGTGGATGGGGTTTGCCCTGGGGACAAGGGGCAGGACGTTCCTGGTCACTCTCAGGGCAGGTGGAGGTGACCTCATTGTCCATTATCATCCATGGAAAATAAAGAGGGACTCTGGACAGGGGATGGAGGGACAGGACACAGGGAATGGCTTCCCACTGCCAGAGGGCAGGGATGGGTGGGAGATTGGGAAGGAATGGGGAAGGACTGGAATAGATTTCCCAGAGAAGCTGTGGCTACCCCTGAATCCCTGGGAGTGGATGAAAAATCCAGGATTTGTGGCACTTTTAACCCCTCCCCAGCAGTTTGGTTGGTGGAAGGACACAGGGATGGTGAGCAGGAAGGTGAGGGAAGCTCTGGATGAGCCCCAGCTGGGCTGAAGAGGTGGGGAAGAGCCTCTCCTTCCTGGTGATGGATGCCCAGCTCCCTCCTGCATCACTTGGGCTGGCTGGTGATGGATTAGCAGAGCATTAACCTTGTCATCTCCAAGAGGTCAGCCTGGCGATTTTATCACGTTTTAATCTGTATTTTTATCATCCCAAACCCTTCCCTAAGGGGAGATGGGCACGCTGGGGCCAGGTGGGAGGCATGCAGAGGTTTGAGGATAATTCTTTCAATGCTTGCCTTTTCTGAGCTGTGTTTTGGGGGTGGGATGGCCATTTCCCAAGACTTCTGTCACCAGATCAGTGAGCTCCCTTGACTGATGGCTGTGAATCCCCCATGGGGCACAGCAGGTTTAAGGGATCAGTAAATTTTCAGGGCTGTTCGACCCAAAAGGATGAATATCTGCCCAAAGCCACGAGGAGATTGCTGTGCCCATCTCAGGTTTAGTTTGGGGTTTGTAAGTACATCCATCATTTCTGGTTTATTCCCTGTCTTATTTAGAGTGGGTGATGAGCTGTGAATACCCAAGTTAGGCCGTTAATTAAAACCCATTTTTAATTAGCACATATCATGAGCCCAANTTTGAGGATAATTCTTTCAATGCTTGCCTTTTCTGAGCTGTGTTTTGGGGGTGGGATGGCCATTTCCCAAGACTTCTGTCACCAGATCAGTGAGCTCCCTTGACTGATGGCTGTGAATCCCCCATGGGGCACAGCAGGTTTAAGGGATCAGTAAATTTTCAGGGCTGTTCGACCCAAAAGGATGAATATCTGCCCAAAGCCACGAGGAGATTGCTGTGCCCATCTCAGGTTTAGTTTGGGGTTTGTGAGTACATCCATCATTTCTGGTTTATTCCCTGTCTTACTTAGAGTGGGTGATGAGCTGTGAATACCCAAATTAGGCCGTTAATTAATTAAGTAAAACCCATTTTTTCTTAACACTTATCATGAGCCCAAACTTGCAGGCACCTGGAGAGGCTCCTGAAAGCACCAAACACCAAATTTCCCCTGAAATCCAAGCAAATCTGCCTTTCTTGCCTCCATCTTCCCCAGGGAGCTTTCCCATTTCCACCTCTGTTTTCCAGCCCTGTGTTGGGTTTTGGTTGTTCCATCAGGCCTGGACTGAGCAGTTTTCACACATTTCTAACATCCTGATATGATGCTCAGGATGTTATTTCAGTTATTTACATCCTTTTTTAACCTGATTGTGTTGCCTGGAAGGGATGGTTGTGATCTCAGGTCTGGGTTTGGGCCAGGAATAGAATAATGGAATAATTTGGGTTGGAAAAGCCCTCTAAGATCATCGAGTCCAACCATCAGCACTGCCAAGGTCACCACTAACCCTTGTCACCAAGTGCCACATCCACGTGGTTTTTACATCCCTTCAAGGATGGGGACTCCATCCCTGCCCTGAGAAGTTCTTCTAGGGCTGGACAACCCTTCCCATGGAGGAATTTCCCCTAATCTCCAACCTAAGGAAGCAGCTAAAATGGGATGCCCCAGTGGATGGGGATAATTTAACTGGTCAGACTGGGCAAGGCTTGCTCTGCTTGCCTGGAATGATTCAGGGGCACAACAAGACTGAATCCAAGAAACCATCACGTCCCAGCTGCATTTCTGCCTCTTTTTCTTCCTACAAAGAACAGCAAATCAGGAAAGAATTTTGGAGATTACGAGATGACAAGCTGAAATATGGCGTCTCAGAAATTTCTCTGAGGAAAGACCGAAGCCTAAACAGAGGAGACATTTTTTAACGATAAGATTCAAATATTTTGGCAGAAAATGTTGAGTTCTCAATAAGTCAGCTGTGACTGGGTCCAAGAATTTCAGCTTTTGATTTATCAGAGGATACACGGCAAGCTTTAAATAATTCTGTGCATTCCCGACAGGCAGCAATTCCAATTGATAAACACCTACCTGGAGATCAAATTGGATTTATGAGTGTAAAGAGAAACCCATAAATATTTTGTAGGTGAGATTTTCATGGTGCTGCCATTAAGTTCAGGTTTTAGTGGGTTTTTTCACCTGGAACAGCCGCTCCGAAAAGGGCCAAATGCGACCCCGGTGTTCTGATGAAAGAAGTGGATTAAAAACGTGAAGAAATCAAATTTTAAGACCGAAAGCAGGAAAAGAGAGACCATCCCAGCCCTGGGGGAGGAGAGAGGTCCCAGCCCAAGGCTCTAAAGGTGTGTTGGAGGCTCTTTTTGTGCTCATTGCTTTTTCTGCTGTGGTTTCCCATCTGAATTACAAAGTGCACGGAGCTGAAATTCCCTAAATCCCTAATTCCCAGTATCACCAGTGCTGGTGGGACATTCCCATCCCAGTCCAGCATAAAGAAGGCACTGGACGCCTCAGATGGTGCTTTGTGGGCGCTGATTTCAAAGCACAGAGTGATTTTTTAATGCTTTTGGCAACGGGCAGAAAAATGGGGCCAATCTCTTCCACCTTGGAAAGTTGAGGCGTTTTGAGATGAAACCAATTTCTCGAGCCCAGGGAGGAGATTTGTTGGGGTAATGATGCCCTCAGATGCATTTACCTCTCAGGACCAAATTCTCCAGGATTTAGGGCATCCTCTTGCCCGGAGCAGAGCTCTGGACGTGGAATTTCTCTCTCCATTCTGTGGAGAAAAGAGGATTTCACCCTCCCAGCAGCTAAATCCACCTTCAGGGCCAAAGACACCAGCAGCCTCCCGTCCCAGACGGAATTATCTCGGATAACCACATTGAACCCACTTTGTTTCAGTTCAAACATCGCTGAGGGAAAAATGCGTGGATGCAGGGGAGGTATTTACATAGTGTTTATTTTTAGATTTAATCTAATACAGAAACAGGAACCCAAGAAAAAAATAAAAAATCAAGCGAGGGGAAGGGTGCAGATGCATTTGTGAGACGTGCCTGGACCTGCTGCTCCCCTTAATAAGATTTAGAGAGATCAATATGTTGATAAAAGAGTCTCTGGCCTTGGCTGGAATAAATATTCCGAGGGGAAAGTGGGGCAAGGATGGATGTGGGCTTTGCAAGCTGCAGAATTGGGAGGAATCTCCATTCTGGGGAAGAGATGGAGCTTTCAATCAGTGAAAACCCAACATATTCAGGGATTTCTCGTCCTCGTTGGGGTGAGAAATTTCCAATTCCCTCTGCCTGAGGCAGAATTTGCCCTCGAGAAGGAATTATTCTCATTTCTTGGGGGGTGATGTGAGCGAGCTCAGGATCAGATACCTCTGATCAGTCTTCACCAGGCTTCAACCTTTGCCTGGTGTGGGCTGGGAGGGTGAAACACCAGAAAGGGGTTGGTGTTCCCCAAAAACGTGCCAGGAGCTTCCAGTGCCAAGATATCCTGTCAACGGCGACGGCAACTGAGAGATGAATCCAACCCAGCAAGCAACACCCCTCTTGGATGCTCGGCACTGTTCTTTGTCGAGCGTGTACACTTGGAAAATACTTCCCAAAATATTTACTTGCAAACATTTGAAACTCTGCTACAGCTCTTTATAAAAAAAAGGGGAAAAAAAAGAGCTAAATTTATCCCTCGGCTGTTGTTTTGCAGCACAGATGACTCAGGGTTTGGGAGTTTGCACGAGCTGAGTCTGCACTGCTGCAGGGTGGTTTTCCATGGACACTTTGCCATTCCCCATCCCTCTGCTTCTACTGGAGGTGAAAATGTCATTAACTGTGGCTGAAAATGGGATTTTCCCGGTGATTTTGAATCCTTGGAAGTGCAAACGTGTCCCTGGGAACGCTCATGGTTGGGTTGGACAGGGGGTCTGAGAACATGAAGCTGTCCCTGCTCATGGCAAGGGGTTGGACTGGTGGGCCTTCAATGGTCCCAACTGGGACAGGAAAACCCAAACCGTTCCATGATTTCATTAAAATAATTTCAGGTACAATGAGGCCACTTACAGGAAATTTGATTGAGAAACCACCACTTCTGGAATCTGGTGAAAAACAGGACTGGAGGAGGGTGTTGCATGTTCATTATTATTGTGGGCTGGGTTGTGAAATCCAGATTTTGATGCTGGAAAATCGAGGTTGAGCCCCAGACAGAGAAATGTCTGTGCCTCTCACTCTGTGCCTGCCCTGGGAGAAATAATTGCTCTCACAAGAGAATCGAGCAGCTCACAAAACAGCCTGGAGAGTTTATGGAAATGCTGGGGAGAAAAGACATTTCTTATTCCAAAGCCACCTGCTTTCATGTGGGCATGGGGGGGTTTGATCCTCACAGTGGTTTTGGGTCACTTTTTGCCAAGCTGAAAGGAATAGCCATAAAAAATATCAGGCAGAAGGGTTGAGGTGGCACTTCCCTGTCAGGCCAAGAGAACATCAGCACTGGAGGTTAAAAACCAGGGGGATGAAGGTCCAAAAAGTCTCTGTGAGGAGCACGAGGGATCTGCTTTGGTGGAAAGGAAGTCTGCTTGAACACGAAGTCCCTGGGCACCTCTTAGGGCATCGTTCTCACCCACATCCTCACAGAGGGCATGGAAGGGGGGGAAGGAATTCTTGGCTGGGAGGGTGTTGGCACAAGGAGAGCCTGGAGAAGCTGTGGCTGCCCCTGGATCCCTGGGAGTGTCCAAGGGCAGGTTGGACAGGGCTTGGAGCAACCTGGGCTTGGTGGAAGGGGGTGGAAGGGGATGAGCTTTAAGTTCCCTTCCAACCCAAACCATTCCGGGATCCTGTGATGATTCAATTCCATCACACCGTGCAAGGTCAAGACCCACCCCTGGTTCAGCCTCCTGGCAGAAAACCAGTGAACCTTCATTTTTCCTTGGGTCAGAGCCCACACCTGCAAGTGATCAGAAGAGAAAACTCAACCCAGGCCCTGCTGCCCAAACCCAACATCTGAACCTCAACCCATCTGCAATCGGTGGACTTCGGTGCCTTCGTATCTTCTGTAACAAAAACTGGGGGGAGGAAGAACAAATAAACTATTTAAGAAGCAAGTCTGGGGTCACTGGAGGAGCTGCCACACTTGGGTTGCTCCAACATGTTGCTGCAACGTGTGGTTATGGTCCTGCACGGACGAGTCCAGAGGATGGGACGAGGTATTTTGCCAGGAGAGATGGATCCCTCCATTTCTAATTGCACCCAAATCCAGCCTAAAGTCCAGCAGAACTTACAAAACCACAGCTAACAAGGGGACAAAAGGAGGTGGGAAACATCTAGAGAAGGAATTTAGTTTGTCTAAAGGACATGGCACAGAGAAATCTGTGCATTGTCCACAGCCCGGTGTGTGGCCAAGGGTGAGCACCAGGTCAACTGGGAAACACCTCAACCCCACAGGGCTTTAATCCCACCAGTCCTTTTCCAGATCATCCTTTCCCATCTGGAAGTGGCCTTTGGGACAGTGGGGTCAGTGACAGAGTCTGCTGGCCCTCCCATTGTGGTGACACAACACAATGTCAAGGTGACAACTTCCCATGGTAAGAGCCACCTCCAGGGAGGGAATGGTGGAAACCCCCTGGATTTCACTCCTGCTCTCACATCCATCAACTTTTACCCAACTTTATGGAGCATTTTCCCCCTTTATTCTCTCCCCTCGATGAGTCCATGTCCCACCACTGCTCCTGTCTCCTGGTGCCACCTGTGAGCCATGTCCATTGTCATCCTCGGGAGGAATTTGTGTCATTCCTTGAAAACCCCACAGTTGTACCCTCGTGGTGTTTCCTTCTGATCCAGGAGAGCTTCAAATGCCTCCACGTGGCCCTGCCTGCCCCAGCCCAGTGCCACCAGCCCAGGGCCACCAGCCCTGCCTTCTTCTCATGCTTTACATGAAAAACACCCTTCCACAACCCCCTTGAAAACACCCGAGCAATGTCCAACTTTTCACTGTTCTGTTTGGGATTGTTTTCTTCCTCACATATGGTAATAGTTTTTCCATTAAAAAAAAAGGATGTCAGTGACATTTTTCTGCAGAAAAAAAAGGAAAATATGGGGAAGTTCTCTTTTTTTTTGGAAAGCAAACAATGCTTTCCAAACTCTTATTTGAAGACCTGTCATTGCTCGTGTAAATCTGAACATATTTGGCTTCATTTCAAGCGCAATGAAAACAGCGTTCGAAAACTTCCAGATTTACAGTAAAACAGACATTCCAGCCTTCAGACGGCTCTGAATCCTTAGAAACACTTGGGACAATCCACCCCAGGGACACCAAGCAGCTGTTTTGCCGTTTTGGTGGCAAAACAAGGAGAAATTTTGGACGTCTCTTTGCTCCCGGGGTTTGTTGCGTGTGTGCAACCGACTGATCCATCAAATCCAGCAGGATCTTGGATCCCAAACTCCCTGGTGACTCTGGGACGTGAATGCAGAGGGAATTCTCTCCTCAACATTTAATTTGGGTGACCAAACACTTGGGGTGTTTTAGGGAAGGGTCATTTCCACCGTGGGATTTCAATGGGTCTAAGAAGACTTCACTCAACGTCCACCTGGCTGTGATAGATCCCACCAGTTCAGAAGCCTCCTGGTTCAGAAATACCCCTCAAATTTCTCCAAAAAAAAGAGACAAAGGGCCCTCTGCTGCCTTGGCCACATCCATATGTGCCACATGGCTCCCCTAATTAACTTAATTTGACAAACCGCAACGAGCAACAGGCGCGGTTGTCTCGGAACCCGCGCAGTGACGACTCCCCAAACCATCAACATGACAGGAGAGCTGTGTCTAATTAACACTTCCTTAATACCTCAACAAATAACAAACCTGCTGTTGGGGGGAAAAAAAATATAGTTTCACACTTCCTTATCAAATTAGGGCGAAATCGCTCCTAATGAGCTAAAATCAATTAGTGCGACACCCAAATGAATGTATTTACGCTGTCAGCGAGAGCTATTTGCATAACAGTTTGCAAGGGCAGGGGAGATGCTGGAGCTGCTAATGAGGAGCTGCTGCAGGAAGGTGCCACCAGAGAGGGAAGTGTTTGATCCAACCTCCATTTGTTGGAATTATTTTATCCAACCAGCTGGGAGCATCACAGGGGATCGTGTAGGGTTTGGGATCCCCCAAATCCCCCAAATTTTGGGTAAATGTGGTCTGAGGGTGCATCTTCCTGCAGTGACAGGAGGAATGGGAAGGTTTGTGACTGGGATGAGCTTCTTGGTGTCACCTCCCTATGTGTCACGGTGCTGATGGAAGACCTGGTTGTTCCCTCGTTCACCCAGAGAAGTTAAAAAATAAAAAAAAGCCTCTTGAGGGAAAAATAAACAGCTGAAAATGGTGCCCAACAAGACAAAATGCCCCGGTGAAAATCAGTCTTCATTTTCTCTTGTTAAAAGCTTTAATCTAATTAGAGGAGTGGGGCATGAACAAACAGAAGAGACAGACAGCAACTGATTTTAATCATATTCCTTTATTTTATAGCTATTTAAAACATCTCTTTGCTGTTCTCTGTATACAGATCCCTACTTGACCTTGGGCTTCAATGCTTCAAAGCTGTGCTTGTTCCCAATGCCTGTGTCCATGTGTTTCTGACTTCCCATCTCAATGCCATTGTATTTATGGAATAATAGAATTCCAGAGTGGTTTAGCTTGGAAGGGACCTTAAAACCCATCTAATTTCACCTTGTGCCATGGGCAAGGACACCTTCCACCAGCCCAGGCTGCTCCAAACCCCATCCAACCTGGCCTTGGACACTGCAGGGATGGGGCAGCCACAGCTTCCCTGGCCAGCAATAAATATATAAATACATTTATAAGAGGAAGAGAGACTGAAATAACTGCACACAAAGCTGAAATCTTTATTAAGGAAATTACTCGTGGCAAATTGTGTCATCTCCTGAAATTAAACTGTCAGGTGGCAATAGCTGGAGGGATGAATAACTCAACATCCTGTGGCTTTTCCCATCAGAAGGATGCCCAAGGGGGATTGGGGTCCAAAAATATCAGTGCCAAGAGAAACACACTGAGGGAAAGACCAGAAGGAGAGCTGGGGTGAGGGTGTTTTGGGAGGGGAAACTGGAAGGGGATGGCACATCTGGCTGGGCAGAGCAAGGGCAGGGAAGGGATGTGGTTGGTCTAAGCCCTTCTGGTCTTCTGCTGAAAGGTTTTGGGGATGGGCATGGGGGAAGGTGGGCTCTGATAAGCTCTGGTCAGACTGAGAATGGGGACAGGAAACTCTGGTGCCACATGGGATGGGAAAGGGG
>WBMV01004311.1:0-18410 GCA_013396655.1 Campylorhamphus procurvoides | reverse complement strand
GCTGCAGCCTCATCAGTCTATGTAGCTCCAGCAGAGGCCATTCACCTGTGAAAATATCTCCTTACAGGCCCAAAACGACTGACACAGATGTGGAGCTTGCTGTTAAACTCAGCTCAAGTCCAAAAGCTGACCATGGGGAATTGGTTTATCCATGCCTAGGCAAGCTCAGCCAACCACGTGCAGCTTGTAGGCCCTTGCAACAATAAAGAAACACATACTCTCAAGGTTAGGGCAAGAAAAGTTTAATAACTAGCAGCCCCTTATTATTAGAAGGCTCGTCTTTATCTGTCCTTGCACACACATGCCACACTCTATTGGCCAAGCACTCTTATCCATGAGCCTTAGACCATCTTTTGATAGGTAGTTCACATCTCATTCTGGTAAATCTCAAATCACATGTTGTTATTCACACTTGTATTTCTCAGTAGTTTTCTTCCTTTCTTCTACTTTCCCATGTCTGGAACAGGGCCATAGGTATTTTCTTCTCTGCTTTCCCATGCTCACAGCTGCATCCTTTCAAGGCCAAAGCCATCTTCTACCCCAGATGTCTTCCACAGGCCCCTGGTTTCCCCTCCCAGCAGCAGCAGAGTGCTCTGAGAAGGCAGGAGCCCACCAGTCATTGACTCCTGCCACACACGTGTTGTATGGGATGTGTGAATCTCAAATCCTGTTTCCTACTTTTTTTCTCTTTGGATCCAATCTGATTCTTGAGACATAGGTTGGAAACTGTAAAGCTTTAATAGCTTCCTTTGTGCTTCCTACTCTGTATTAAAACACAAGGACTACATTTCTTGCTACACTTACCTGATCTCGCGCGCAAATCTGTTTTCCGTTGTGCACAGCTCTGTGTTATTTTTTGGCCAACCTGGCATTGTGCTCACGGATGGTGGGAAGGAAAGATGGCTTCAAAGAGAGAGAGTAGAGTTAGATTGAAGATTAGGAAGAAATTGTTCTCTGAGGTGGTGAAGCCCTGGCACAGGTTGCCATGGAAGTGTCCAAAGCTAGGTTGGACAGGGTTTGAAGCAACCTGTGGAAGGTATCCCTGCCCATGGCGGGGTGGGGGGGGAGGGGAGGGGAAAACGAGATGGACTTTGAGGTCTCTTCTAACCAAATCAATTTTGTGACTCTGTGACATAAGAATGAATATTCTGAATATTTTCCCATATTGTTACTATTTTGACTGTTCTCTTCCTAAAAGTCATATCTGTTGCTTACACTGTTAATGAAAATGTAAAAATAAATATCTACTTCCCCCTCCACTCCTGCTGGTAGTTTTTAATCTCTTAGCAATAATAGGGACCTCATCTCTTGTATCAATGCACAGAGAACAAAAGTAAAATTAATCACTTCTTAGAAACTTAGAAATCACTGAAGTTAGACTTAAACATTACTATGCTATCAGGGTTCTTTAAAGAACTGGTTTGAAAGCCTGCCCAGAGCTTCCAGAAAGACAGTGTGGACCGTAGAATCCATGAACTAGTCTAAGATTTGGCAAGTTTAATACTCTGTTGTACACACTCCCAACAACAACATGATCCAGTCAAACCCTAAGACTTTAGACTAGACTAGAGCCTATGTACAACATGGGAAGAGGAAGAGTAATTCCCAGAAAGACAGTTATATTTCCAAACAAAGAAATCAATATTTGTTGAGTTTTCTGACAAAGATTAAGTGTATTTTTAATAAAATACTAATAGTTATAGCAGAGTAGGTTATAATTTATCAAAATGTAGCAGAATGGAAGTCCTTCAAGTTGGTATAATGAGAACTGTTATTGTCACTTAGAAGACTGAGCTGTTTCATTTAAGCAGTTCTGAATGACAAAATGCTGAAAGTAAAATACCAGGAGTTGTTAACTGTAATGATTTTTAAATCAGGATCATTAAACAGAAGCATTACTGCAGGAGCTGGTGATGAAAGCTGTAACAATAACGCATCCATGTAGCAGGCATTCAAGAAGTGGCAAAGAACATGACTCTTAAAGTTAACAGTTCATGATTTAGAAAATTTTGCTTTAGTCCCAAGCACTGTCCTATAAACCAAACAGATTTAGTGTAATGTTAATGTTTTTGTACATGATGGAAAGAGTCTTAGTGTGCTTAGAAGATCATGATGGGGTGTAAACTACTACACAGAGGGGAGGAAATGATATATTCTCACAGGTCCAACATTTTTTCTGCAGTGAACTAAAAATTAATTAAAAAAACCCCCAAACCAACCAACCAAACAAAAAACCCCACATCCCCTAAAACTCCATCGTTATATTGCTCTTTGTTATAAATTCATGGAGTTGTCAAAACAAGACGTTAAGTTTACAGTTTTGTGGCCATTTGGCCCTGTTTTGCTGAGTTTTGTCTCTTCTTGCTAAAGCTTGAGGTGTTAGACTAATGTTTAAAGAGTTGCTTTTCTAATTAAAGAACAGCTTGTTTACTTGACAAGAAAGTTCTACTTTTGGGTGCCTTGTGTACTAGGCAGTACCACGTCACAGACCATGTAGTTCCAAATCACTCTGTGGGAGGAAATTATTAAAAAGGAGATACAGCCCGTATATTAAAGGACATAAAAGGCTGGTTTTAAAAGGATTGCATTTTTGAAAGCTCTTGAGCTTCCTTAACAAAATATTCTCTCCACCCTTGGTCCTGTCTCCTCCCTCTGCCTTTCTCTCTCTTTTTTTTTTTCCCCTAGGAAAATACAGGAAATAACCTAATACCCTGTACTGCTTTAAAGGTAAACCAGCAGGAGAAACGAAGCCAACACCAAAAAGATTGCAAGGCAGGATTACAATTCATTATAAAGATCACAACAAGTACAATGATGCAGAGGAAAAATCTGTTTGACCCACAAAAAAACAGATGTACAACCCAGCACCCTGGGGCACAAACAAAATGGAGCTCACCAGCCCTTATGCTGAGCACCATATAGCTCACTGCTTAGTACAAAGAAAAAGGAGAGAGAAAACCTGTTGCTGAGGATGATGTCTGCAGTCTGGTCAAGACTGTCAGTTGCAGTCCTGTTGAGGTCCGTGTCCTCCTTTGGATCTACAAGTGGTCCCAGACGTCCCAAACCCCCAAGGTTATATATGCTTGGGCTCAGATGGGAGTGCCCAGTACCTCCCCCAGGGTGAGGAGTTTCACAATGAGGGATTTAATACACTATGAGTCATGGGATACTCCTTGATGGCCCATTAGCAGATATGACCCCTCAGGCTGGGTGTGAAGGTACTAAAGACTCCCATCCATGGGGGGGGAGTTATCACACCTGAGTAATAGGTGTGAAGACAGGAAACCTTCCTTATCACAAAGAGTTTCTAAACACCATTTGTGGCCTGAGGGGCTAGGTGTGCCCTGGGCAGCTGCTGCAAATGATCACTTGTTAGCAGTCCTTGAGAAAATGACATAGTGGGTGTAGAATAAAAAGCCCTGGACACACCCACAAAGTGACAAACTAGTCCTGGCCACTATAACCAGGACATACACAGTGAAAGCATTACACTGTGTTCAGGACATTCATGCCTCCTAGTATAGTAGGGCTTATGATATTTGAAATAGGCATGAAAGTGCAGCAGAAACATTATGCATATTAAAAGCTTCCATAGAGGGATAAAGATGTGATCTTAAGAGTCAGAATGGAAAAAAAAAACCAAAACAAATGAAAAAACCTAAGGCAAAACACCTGATACTGACACAATAAAATCCATAACATGTTATCAGGAATACCAAAAAGCAAAAAGAAGGAAAGGAATCAGAACAAGTTATTTGGGAAATTTCTAAAATATTCTCAAGAGTCTTACCAGCATATGTCTAATTAAAAATCATTTTCAGTGGATTATAAAAGCATCCAGGAGTTCCAGTACTCTGTTGCTATAAGCAAAGAACAAAATGCTGACTCCAGGAAAGTTTGCCATCTATTTACCTGGCCAGAGAACTTCCCTTGAAGTGTTTCTAAAATTCAAGGGAGCAACTCTAGCTTTCTGTTGGCATTATTCCAATGCAAACAAAGGAAAACTTCCAGTTAAATAGTAGGTTTCAAGCAATACATGCAGTGCACAGATGTGAATCTTGCAAGGGTGAGCTACACCTGGTGGTTGGAGGTCAAAATTACTCTTCTGTCTTTAATATTTTGTTTTGCATAGAATACTTATGTTTGAAATAATTATACATAACATATGTAAATTAAATGTTGTTGAATGTACATAGACTCCACAAGCAAACAAATGCATTTTCAAGTGAGGATTCAACTTCCCTTCTTCTTACTCTAATTAAGAATGTTTATAGAGTTTTGAGCCCACAAAGTCTGGAAAGTGAAGTACAAGCACAATCTGCACCATACAGTGTCTCTTTTTTCATTAAAAGAATGAAATCTTGTCAGTGCCATTTATAACTTTATTTAGGAATGTGCATCTGATGCTTTTGAGAAGAATATGCAAATGATGAATTCTTTACAGGTTCAGTAATAAGTACAGACTGCTACAGTGTCATCCTATTCAATGCTCTGAAAAGAACTAGTCAAATAGTCTATAAGTATCTTCAGTGTCTTTTTCACTCTGAGGAGCAAGCTACTTTCTGTGCAATTAATTTCCATATTGTGTGTGCTAAACAAATTAAGTGACAACTCTCCTTCCAAACACATCATTACATAGCTAACAATTTTTGCACCATTGTAATTTGACATGGGTATAAATTTATAACTAATGAGGTGAATGGCCTGATAAAGCAGTTCTGGATCATGACAATGAAGTGCTCTGCTTCTTGTCCTAAGGCCAACCTAGCAAGAAGGGAGTAGAGAAGCCAAAAGTAGCCAATCTGGTCCCTGTTGCCGTTCCTGTAAAATTTTTTTTTTTTCAGTATAATATTCCTGGAATATCCCCAGGCACAAGTCCCAAATGGTACTGTGCTTTAAAATATAACCATCTTCAGCTCAGCAGGCAAAAAAGGCCAAAATTTCTTAGGTTACAGGGGCTGTGTTTGTTAGAGACCACTAGTTCTGATGCTGCCTAAGATGTGGGAAAGAAGGGGTCCATTTTTAGCTGCTTTGCTTTCTATCATGGATGCCTACAGTTTTTATTTGATTTTGGTATCTGAGAAGGCAAGTGAGTGTTTCAAGACTTTCTTGACTGAACAAGGCACAATTCTGAATAGTTTTTCCCTGTTGGAAGAATGGTATATTTGAAAAAGGCTGACTGAATCCCAACTCTATCATAACCTTAGAGAATGAGCCTCCTGCCTGATATTTGGTGTTGGATCAAGGGTTGGACTCAATAATCTCAGAGCTCTTTTCCAAACCAAATCGATTCTATGATTCTGTGATATCAGTGCTCACCAAAGAGAACAGGGATGGAAAATATATTCTTGAACTGATTTCTAGATCTATAAATTCACTGTCTGTGGATGCCCAGTAGCCAGTGGATTATCTTATACTGGACTATGAACATAAGCCTACAAGTTCATTCCTTTCACATTTGGTTTGCCAGTAATAGTATTTACCTTTTCAGTCCAAGTTGAGCCATCTCGAACTGATAGCAAAAGTTAATTTATTCCCATATTGTATATGCTGTAAGTGTTTGGATGGATGACTCATTTTAAAAACCTGAAGAGAGAGTTCATTCTGTTCTAATTTAAATCTGCACATTTTACAAACTCTCTTTTACACCGTTGTTCTTTCATAACAAAAATCCCATGATAGAACAAAACTTTATAAATTATTAGAAAGATTAGGCTTCAAAAATGTAAAGATGACAACCAATCTATGGAAAAAATTCTCCAAATGTTTAATATTGCTGTGCAGCAGTGTATTTTTTATATTTTTGATAGGTGGTGGGGCTGTTCCAACGATTTTCACTTGGCTTTGAAAGGCAGTTTTTTGTCATCCAGTTGTATGTTATGTGCCTGTTCAACTAAAACATGGTTGTAGTTTAATTCTAGCAGTGATAAATTGCTGGAGTGAATCCATGCAAACAGGGAAATAGAAATGAAATTCATCACACTATGAAAACCATTCCCCCCCATGTAAATTTGTAGCTTTACTGTTAGATTCATTTTGTCTTGGTAAGTTATGCAAAAATTCTCAAAGGACTTAGGTAGATGATTTATTATACTCTTGGCTGTTTCATAATATTAGAAAATGAAATTTATTCACACAATATTAGATGGTATAAGCTGAGCGCTTTCGTGAAAATTTCTCTTTATTACAATTAATCTACATTGTCTATGTTGCCAAAATTCCCGCAATATGTAGGACAAAATTTTTTATGAGAGATGCCTTTTATTAAACTGTACACAAGTGTTCTTCATTTGCATAGAGAAGATCAATTACTTCAGCATTGCAAGGCCTTTCAATTGTTCTAAAAATCTCTAATGAAAATCAGTATTTATATGAATACTATTTGTATTCTGAATTCTTGAAACATCAGAACTTCCAATTTCCCTCAGAAAATAAACAGCTCCTCAGATCTTTCAAGCAATGCAATTGGGAGGTTTTTTTTAAAATTACTTTAGACATCTTGGTCAGAGTTCTAAAAGACAGTTATGTAGTTCATTCATGCCAAGAGTCCTGCAGCTGAAATCACAAGCAGTCATATTAAATGCACATGGCATTTGATGGCATCTAAACCCTAAAGAAACACAAAAATAGTGTGGTAGAGACACTGGAGAGTGGGAGATGGGGTGGAGAATAGGATTCAATCAAGTAATTAATGTCAGAGCAATAAATCATACAGACATAAAATACATTAGAGACAAAAAATATGCATTTATATTTGTTGTGCCTTAAATATGGAGTGTTTGCCTGGACAACATAAATTGTAAATAAGTTTTCATAGGCATTTTTTCTGTTGTTCCTCCTGGGAATTATGCAGCTCTAGTAAGTCCAGCAGGTTTCTCCTCTGTCAAATTTCTCATCCTATTTTACTACCCAGATTTAACTGTTTAGTGTGGCCCCATGCAGGAAAGCCATTACACCAAAGAGAAATACTATTATCCCAAAAAGAGTAACAAATAGCACAGGGCTCAGCTTAACCTGAGTGTAATTAAAAAAAAAAAAAGACATAACAGAAAGGCACCATTCTGAACCAAAGTGGTGTTGTTCACCATATTTTGCAGATTTATTGTGAAGACAGACCTTTGTTATTTTTCTCTAGAAAGTCATAATCCTAAAGAATTTTGATAACTTTTTGTAGAGAGAGATGCAAAACATCTTTAAAATTTTCTACCAGCTCCCTCTTTAATAATTTCTTTTCAGAAGATAAAATAAATTTTCACGTGAGTAAAATACATCATGCAAAATATTGGGAATTTGAACTTTCATATCAATGTTAAGCATCAGCCAGCTTGCCTGTGTTATCTCAGAAGCCTATAAATAACTTTATGTAAAATCCAATTAAGTTAGTATTTTCATACAAATATTTGTTTTAACCAATGGTATCAGTTAAAAAAAAATTAATCTTCTATCCCACAGCTATTTTACGTTCACCAGCTTGTGTCTGGGCATGTTGCACTGAGTCAGGAAAATGTAGCAGCAGGTCTGAAGGGCAAGTGAAGCTTTGTGAATATGGTTGGAATGCTGATGGGCTGGCAAGAGCTCCAGCACCCAAGGGTAATGTTCTGTAGTGCCAGGACACAGAATGTGGTGACCCTAGAGATGGCCACATTAACTGAGGGCTAAAGCTGGCAGGTTACAGTCTGGTTGGTTTACATCTGTGTTCCTAAACTGTGGGCCTCAGGAACTTCATTATGTGAAGTTTAGGACTCTTAGTGTGCAGCTCCATATGTGTAGGGATTCTTTCTCATGGGAAAAGAATAAAGGAGCCGTTAGCCCAAGGTTAGCAGACGACTGCTGTAAGATAAACAATCTTGCAGCCCTGAGAACTTAGATGAGGTCATACAATAACTCGCCTTCTGATTATAACCAATAAGTGATTGTTATGTGTGTGCTGTGCCAATAAGCTTAAGGCACGTCTTGTCTGAAATACTATAAGTATAGAACTTTCTTTAATAAAGTTGGAGTCTTGCTGTAACCCATATTGGGTCGTCTGCATTCTTCCTGGGCCCGAGAACCTTCTTTACATATGTTGTACCTTTTCAGGTACCCTGCCAATCAGGAATCATTCAATTCCATGAGTGAAATGTATCAAATTAGACTAGGACAGAAATACAAACTATTCTATGTAATATGGACGTCTAAGTAACCACTATTATGGAAACGATCCACTCAGTTACCACATGTTTTGCCCACCATTATATATCTCTCTGTCCAAATGCAGAAGGACCTACTACTTAGCAAAACTTTGAGTACTCTAATTCTTATAGAATTATTGTGGTACTTAACAATATTCGTTGATTTAAAAGGATTTTATATCATCCCTCCTTTCCCTGAATAGTATTCTGCAAGTCACAGAATTTGTGTAAATAGGCACTAATTATGTACTCACACCCCAAAAAAGGTTGAAATTTAGAAAATACAGTGTAAGAAAAAATTATTTCTTGTTATTTATTCTAACAACAAAATCTTTTCTTTTAATCATAAAATGACTGACAAAATATAGAATATGATGCCTTAAAAGGTGGTTGTCATTTCTATTTTATGTCTTTTCCATTTTATTCCTTGAGTTCTTTCTAAAGTAAAATCTTTTGTCCTTTGAAACATTTCATTGGCTTATTTCTGCCCAGGCTGTGGCTTAAATATTTATAAAAGATGCTGTGTTTTAATGTCATCTTTCATTTTGTACCAATTGGTTCCGCCTTGACAGAGCATGTGTTCTTCTATGATTCAAATTCTGCTCTGGTGCAAAAGCCAAAGCCTTCTTATCATAACAATCATCATAACAATTATAGTGTTTATAATAAACCCAAAATCTTCAGATACAGAAAACTTACTGAAGGAATATTTTCCATGGAATATGATTTTTTCCTGGTGATAAAATCTACAACTTGCTTTCTAAATAAGCAGATAAACCACACTTAAGCCAGGAGGAGAGCTGAGGGCACTTAGCTTGTTCAGCTGAAGAAGAGGGGACTGAGGTCAGACCTCATCTAGGTCTGCAGCTTCTCCTGAGGGGCAACTCTGATCTCTGTTCCCTGTGAGCAGGGACAGGACCCAGGGAATGCCCTGGAGCTGTACCAAGACAGGTGTAGGTTGGATATCAGGTAAAGGTTCTTCCCCCAGAGGGTGGTGGAAACTGACCAGGCTCCCCAGGGCAGTGGACACAACCTCAAGGCTGCCAGAGTTTCAGGAGTGTTTGGACAACGGGACAAGGACAGAGTGGGATTGTTGGGGTGTCTGTGCAGGGCTAGAAGTTGGACTGGATGATCCTTGGGAGTGTCTTCCAACTCAAGATATGCTGTGATTCTATGAATCCAGCTCTTTTTAAAAAAAATCACTAAACTCTTTTTATGCTGAAAATCCATTTTAAGGAGGACAAAAGGGTTTAAGAAATGAAAAACCCCAAACATGCAAGGAGCACAGCAGTGAGATGATATTCCATGTAAGAGTTAAAAGTCACAGAAACTGACCAAGAGGCACATAAATCTTTGGGAATTCCATCATTAGGGCACATATTCCTGTGCCTCTGGGACTCTTGTTTTTGAGGGCAGTTCGCACACATTTTATGTGAGAACAAAAAAAAATACAGACACGATATTGCTGCAAAACTTTTATATATGATGTGGCTCCTCCCACTGAGCACCACAGCCTTTGAGTTTTGTACAGTCTATTATACATTTATTTTTAAAACTATTATCTTCAAAGCTTTATGGCATTGAGTAGTCATGCGATTCAAATAAGCCTTGTTCCTAAAACAATGGATCACTCTTCAGCACAATTCAATCCTCTAATAAAAAGGGAAACTATACAAATGTTGTTAAAACCACTTTTATGGCATAGTTGCTATTTTTTTTACAGTTCAGTTCACATACCAGTAGTGTTCAATATCTAACTTGGAAAAAGTAACTCATATTTTATCAAAACAAGTTTATTTTTCTTTAATTGGCTAATTGAAATTATTGAACTAAATTCTTTTGACTTAAAATAACTTTATAATGGATTGCCATGGCAATCTGGAGGATCAGGAAGCATTCCTTCCCAAGTGTAGGGGTAAATAGCTCTTTTCCAGAAGATACTGCTTCTGAGGAGGCAGTTATTTTCACTTAAGGAATCTTTCCTGCCTGGAATGAGGCATTTTTCCAGAGACAGTTTCAGATGTTTCTCCTCCTGTGTTCCAGAGAAATCACTCCCTGGCAGGAGAGTGATAATGCTCACAGATGTGCTCCAGGCCTCAGCAGCTGGACAGGGGACCCAAGGGGCAAGTGATGATAAAGCCCAGGAGTGAACAGGAGGTTTGTCTTTTCTCTGGCCCAGTGCTGTGCACAGCACTGCCAGTATTAACTTGTAAGTTTTTTAGTGTTCTTGCCTTTGAAATAAACATTTTTGAATTATTTCCAGTGCCTTGGCGTTTTTGGGGAATACCTGTGTATATCTTACTTTACACCAAGGCAGGAGAAAAGAGATGCCAAACAAGCATCACACTGTGGGTCACCCACAAGATGGCATTAGCGGGATGAGTTCCTAAATGTTCAAGCGTTTATGAAACTGTCCTCTTTTCATCTGATGCTTATTTAGAAATTTAATTCAGATCAGAGAAAAGCCGGGACAGAAGTTGGTTGCTTTGTCATCTTCTTGTTCACAGAAACATAATACGATTATAAAACATGGAGCATAAATTTGCATTCAAACCTCACTGACCTTATTTAAAACATTTACATATTTTTAAGCTGGTCATTGATATAGCAGAATTTCTGCTACACAAAATGCTGTGAATGATATTTCTCTTTTTTATGTCCATCTAAATTCTAGTTTCCATGTATGGATCAAGCTCAAATATTCTGAACATTTGCATTTCTCAAAGGTCTGTATAAATATTTGCTTGGAGTTAAGCACTTGAATAAATGTCCCAGCTTTCTGTGGTGCTAATGATGTCCCAGCAATTGTACACTTGAGGGAGATATGATTGCAAATAGCTGTTTCTCCAGAGAATTTGGAAAATATATTTAATGCCTCTCACCAGTAAAAATATGTTTCTGAGAGCTTATTCATCTCTGCTGTTACATTTTGAAGCATTTCAATTGCCTTAAAAGCAAAACAAAGCAAAAAATACTACGAAAAGAGACAAGGAAACCTCTTTGGAATGTTTTTTTTTAATAAATGCTCTCTAATTGAAACTCTTTGCTGAATTCATTAACTAAGTAAATGAGCAGAGATGATAGTCCTTTATTTATTTCTTCTAGTACCTGAAGGAAGCCTAAAAGAAAGGAGGGAGACTAATTAATAGGGCCTGGAGTGGCAGGACAAGGGGGAATGGCTTCTCACTGAGAGTGGGTTTACATTGGACATGAGAAAGCAATTCTTAGCTTGCATATTGTGTCTTTTTTATTACTCTGGCTCAAGAGCAGAAGAGGTGCTCATTGACTATGCAGATGTTTTGAAGCTATAAGACCTTTTTGGTACTGCAGGAAGGCAGAAAGGGTCCATCATTTTGCCTGAAAAAAACCCCAGGGTAATGGTGATTATCCTGCACTGCTTGTTTTCTTGTTACTGGTTGTCTGTACCTCATAAGCTCTAGTGAACTGTTTTCTTTCCCTAGACTTTCATTAGATGAATTCAAAGCAGAGGTAGCAGGGGTTAAAATGTGGTCTTACCAGACTAAGTCTCAACTCCTAGATTTCTATCATTAAAGAGCTCAGTTTAACTCTAGGGCACTCCCTGAGAATTAGACCTTTCGATTAGAGATATTTTTCAAAGCCAGAATCATATTTTCATTGTTATCCTTGCTGGGTTGTAAATATTGTGGCTCACACTTAATTGGTTTGTGTGAGGATTTCTCATTTTCTAAATTCATGTTATCTTACTCTTACCTTCTAAATTCATACCACCTTTGCTGGTAAAGTGTTGACGTGAGTGACTTTTGGGTCTTAGGTTTTTATTCAACCCCATGTCAGGTTATAAACCTAGCCTATATTGGTTATTTCAACTCCTGCTCCCATTAACCCAATGTTTAGGTTAACTTTAACTGGTGTAGATATTTAGCTTTAACTAGTGTAGATATTTAGCTTTAGCAATCTAGAAGACAAGTGAGATGAATCCTTGGTGTGACCATGTTACCACATTCACTGAAAACCCAGTAATATACATTACGGTAGAGAAGGACTGAATCTTTAAATTAGGATGCGACTTTTGGGATTGCTAGAGAAATGTGGGCATTTTTTATTTATATGTAAGCATATATTACCTCTGCTGTCTTCTTTACTTGATGGATACCTTCAAAAATTGTATGTCACTCAATGTAATGTACAATTTTTTCCTCTTGTATTTTTAACTTGATAGAGAATTTAGAAACAATAGACTCCCAGATGACTAAAAACAATTAACTATTAATCAAATCTCTAGTATATTCTAATTTGACACTAATTACTTTGTTATAATTCATTAATAAATATTTAATTTGGCCTTGAGCATTCACTGCTTGTTTGTTCCTGTAAAGACCGAGCATGGAACTTCATTTCTCAGAAATCCTTCCCCATGAAGGTGGGGAGGCCCTGGCAAAGGTGACCCAGAGAAGCTCTGACCGCCCCATCCCTGGAAGTGTCCAAGGCCAGGTTGGATGGGGCTTGGAGCAATCTGGGCTAGTGGAAGGTGTCCCTGCCCATGGCAGGGGTTGGAACTGGGTGGTCTTTAATGTCCTTCCAACCGAAACCATTCGGTGATTCTATGATATAATCTCAGATTTTGAACCTATCTAAAGTCCCATCATCTAAATAATTTTGAAGACTTGAGTTATGATACAATCTATGAGTATTTTTTGCCAGGAGAGTTGTTTTGCCTGATACAGCAATGAGCACCCGTAGAATTAAATGTCCAGCTGTAGTCAGCCAGTTCAAATTTTTGCTCTTTTGGTGGTCTCAAACCATTTTATTTTTGAGCAGAGAGATGCAATGTGGTTTTCACGATACTACCCCCACCCACATTCAGATGGACCAGAGCAGTCAATAGGGATGATGAAAAGTGAGGTGAAAACAGACAGTTGTAATCTATAAATGAAGGAAACCCTGAACATGATTTCAATTCATAGACCTGTATTAGCTGCTGGCATTTCTGAGGAATGTTCCTAACCCGTAAAATCAGAAGACTGGCTTGTACAAGGACTTTAACTGGCACGCATTTCTACTGGGTATTCAGTGTTAGTCTAAATGACCAAATAGATCTGAGTTTTTAAAATGGCTATTTTTGTCCTGTATTTATAATTATGGACTACCTTTTAACCCTTGGTGTCCTTGATATTAATAACATATGTATGCAGAGATTAAAGACAGGTATTTCTTTTTTCCTTCTCATCCCTACTGCCAATACCTAAAAGCCTTGTTCAGCTCCTCTCTGTCTAATGATTAGATACCAAAATCAGATAAGCTTGTTAACCTTTCATACCTACTTGAAAGGAATGAAAGAAGTGAATTCAATAATATGAGGCTTTAAACTTAATTCCTTTGAAAATTAATTTTTTCACCTATTCTGTAATGTGGAAGGGGGTGGAGTTCCTATGATTGCTGAAGTGCTAATTGGAGTAATTTGTTAGTCTAACACATTGAATATAATCCCTGCTAGTTTTCACTAGTCATAAATGCAAGAGAAAAAAAAACAGTCTCAAAATGATGACTTAACCAAACAACTTGGGTTATGCATCTGTTTCTGAACAGTGCTGTTACTTTAATGGTAGAGTAGTCACAAGCACATCCATTTGCACGCTGCCTTCTATGGTCGGCTCCTTGTTTTTTGTTAAAAAAGGACCAAAGTGAAAAGCAGAAGTAAATGAATGAGCCAAAAGCATCCTCATAATCTATGTTCTACAGCTTTGTATCAGAGGAGGAGAAATTACTCTTTTACAGAGATGCATAATTGAAGCTTATTGGTTCTGTGGAAGGCAGCTTGACATTTGTGGATAACTGACAACTTACATCCTATATCAAATTGTGCATTATTTTTCCTATTCCCTTCTGTCCTAGCTAGAGGTTCAATAGTAATAGTCACATTTAAATAGCACAGGGTCCACATATACTGCTGTAGCTGATCAAAGCTTTGTATAAACAGTGCAGAAGGAACCTCACTGCATTGTGCTGCCCTACCAGGTGGACATAAATCATTTGGTAGCATAATTATAACAATTATATGTAGGGTGAAAGGGATCTCTGAAAGTTATTTGATCTGACACTCTTCTCAGAACCAGTTCGGTAGCCCATTCTTGTATGTCACAGAGAGTTTATAAAGAAAAGAGTACTTTAAAAATCTCTTATAGATAGGGTTTTTGTAAAACTTGAGCATTTTTTCCTGTAACTCGTTATTTCACAGCAAACAAATGAGAGTAACTTCATAAATTAAGCTTCAGTGTAGGGTGCTGCTTGTGTGGGTTCATTGCCATGTTACCATGTTAGGAGATAATTCTGCTGCTTCTGTTTCTCTGTGGGGAGGCAAATTTTGCATTTCGATATTGCTACACAGAGACGATTTTAGAGGGAGTGGGTATTTTTTGGGCAACAGTTAAAATAGATATGCAGGAGGTACACAGTAGTTGGGGTAGGATTGAAAACATACTGGTTTATGAAATTTATTTTGAGATGGTACATATTGCCGAGATTGCTTATCTGCCACAGAAATCAAAATTAATTGATTTTCAAACACTGCCAATGCAGATGTTTTCCACAGAAGTCAGTGGAGAATTTTGCCTTGTGTGTTAGATAGAATTTGTTTGTCTCCTCTATGATTCCTTAGTTTTCTATAGCAAAACTTCACACTGAATTACTCTAATGTCTCTGGTTTTCCAGGGTAAGTAGGGTTGTTTTTTGCAGGAGCAAATCAGAGCTGCACAAAGTTTGGTGTAAACATGACCCAGGCTCTTAGTTTTCAGAAATTTTTCAGAAACATTTTTGCGTGTGTGGAGCAAGGGGAGAGCACTAGCAGACATTGTAGACATTGTCTATATTGAAGGAACTCTGAGAGAAGACTTCCTCTTTGGATACCTCTGGTAGGGAAGGGCACTAATCCCAATTCCGGACAAGAAAGGAGTGAGAGTACTGCATTAAAATGAATTGAATAAATATCACACCGCAGTTTTATAAGAAGCTGAAACCACTGCTAGGAAACATTAGAATTAGGAAAGTCAGTGGATAAACAGTGCCCTACTACAACTTACTGAAAACAATTCACTTGGGAAAAGGTAGAGTGATCATAATGTCACCATGAAATAATTTTTTTATTAGCTGCTTTCTAAAATTAAAAATACAAAATGTAATAATTCTGCATTTTCTTGTCAAAATATCTGGTTTTGAGAAAACAGGTAGTTAGAAACAACATCAAAAGCCTGGAGAAAATGTCCCACAAGAGCAGAACTAGATTCAATATATTTTAGGCTAAGATTTACATAAAGAATGTGCTGGGGACAAAAGATAGTTAAAGATACTTCAGTTAGTCCTTCCCCCATACACTCTCTCTCCCTTAGGATTGTCTCTGATGGGCAAGGGAAGAACCCTAGGTGGGAACGGTCTTAAGGTAAGTACTCCAGGTGGGAATTGCAGGAGGAACTCTCTGGATGCTCTTCCAGAGATGGGGAGCTGTGATGATTGACACTAACTCTGATACACATTGACCTGCAATCAGGCAAACTGGTCTCCTAAGGTCACAGGCAGGTTCCAGGTAGATCGATGTTGAAAAAGCTCAGTATGAAAGGAACTGCTAAGAGAGTTTGTTCTTTTAGCAGCAAAGGTGTTTATTCGAGCAGTGCTGGAAAGCCAGCCAGCTCATGCTGGACAAACTAGCTTCCAATCAACAGTGCAAAATGAGCCATTTTACGCATATCACTAAACAATTACAACATACAATTTTGCATTGTAATAAAATTACAATTTCTGATTATGCATATTAATGACTAGGCGGAGACTAGGTGGAGTCTGGGTGGAGCCTTCCAGAACCTTCTTTTGGCATCAGGATTAGGTGGTCATTTCCGGTCTTTGGCCTCACTCTAGGGGTCTTTAACTCCTCTTCTTCACCTTGACCTCTTCAGCCTTCATTGTTCATGGTCTAGTCACTGAAGTTTACAGAAACTGCTGGCTTAAGGCTATTTTGCTCTATTCAAATGTCTCCATTGTCATGATAAACAGCACTACGTTGTTTGTATATAGTTTTCTAAGATCAGGTCCGGTGGCTTGAACAGAACAAAACTCCATGTTCTCTGATGAACTCAAGCAAGGCGGGTGCTGAACAGTTTCTACTGATCCTGTTAACTATTTCTGGGGTTTATCCTTGTTTCAGGATCCCTTCTCTGGCTTTCCCTCTACTACACGGTCACAAAGTATTAAAAGGTGCTTAAAACTGAAATACTAATTCTAGTTTGGTGTTCAAGCCCTTTGTTGGGTGATTTTCCCATCAATGTCCTGAATTAATTCAATGGGGGCTGGTTATATCTGACAGTCAGTTAACTGAGTGTGGGATTTCCCTCTAGACTGAAGAAGCTTTTTTCTTTTTCTTTTTTTTTAAATGTTGACTTATACAAGAATTGTAGATTTGTATTGAAAGACTCAAAAACTTTATATTTTTTTTTAATTCTGTAGAAAAATACATACATATACCCTACAATTCTGGATTTCAGCCTATCATGTAGCCTCGTTTAAGCAGTCCTTTACCAAAATATTGGGCCTCCAAGACAGAAAGAGAGGTTATTATCTCAGCCATGCTGCTTCAAGGGACAATGATTGCCAGAATGCTGGTGACTCCACCCACCCTGCATCTCCTTGGAAACCACCTCTGCAGTCACCCAGCGTGGCTCACAACTCACAGAATCCCAAGAGACAGCAAAATGACCAGCGATATCAGTTTAATAACAATTTCTCTCCTAATAATCCATTTTCAAACTCCTCAATTAATTAAAAAAGTCATTTCTCTCACTCTAACCCATTTTTTTCTTCAACAAGTAATTCTCATGTAAATAGATGGGACAATATTATTAAGGCAGCAAATGACTTCTCTGATTCAAATGTAGTAAATGCATTTCCTGTATTTTATTCGCCTAACCAACTACCGGAATGGAATCCATTAGCTGTTGGACTCTTCAAAGATGCTAAAAAGGCAGTAACCACTTATGGGTTAGGTTCAGCCTATGTAATGAATGTGCTATCTTCTTTCTTTTCAGCATTTATATTCACTCCAAATGATTTAAAAGATATTATGCATGCAGTATTAACTAAAATGCAAGTATCATTGTTTTTAGATGAGTGGGAAACCTTAATTCGTAAATATGCACATGAAACCTTGCCCACTACACACAGGTCAGTAGAACAGACCATACAAATGTATGATGAGGGACCCTATTCTTCTAATTTTGACCAGGCTCAGATACCTATGCAGGTATTGATTGCTACAAGGAACATGGCATTTCAGGTGCTCCAAGCTGTAGCTGAGGCGTCTGAATCATCTCCTCCATTTACTAACATATTTCAAAAACCTGATGAATCTTTTATTGATTTTGCAGAATGCCTGAAAGATGCTGTAGAGAAACAGGTATGAGGGAAAGAAGGACAGGATGTGTTGTTCCTGAAACTTGCTATCTCCAATTCAAATGCACAGTGTCAGCAGGTATTGAAGGCTCTCCGCGATCCCACTCCTATGGACATGGTGAAAGCATGCAAAGATATTAATCCCCATGATAAGTTAACAGACAGCCTAGTACAGGCTCAAATGTCTATGAGTAACCAGTTAGCTGAAGCTAACATACAAATGGGAAACCAAATTGCAGAAGCCAGTCAGCAGATGGCTGATAAGATGGCTCAAACATTAGCAGCGGCCCTAGAATCCTCTCAAGTAACCTGTCATTTTTGCAAAGAAAAAGATCATTTAAAAGTCAACTCTCCAAAATTTCAAATAACAAAATCTCAAAAAAACACACCTCCTAGTCTATGTCCTAGATGTCAAAAAGGTTGGCATTGGGCGTCTGATTGCAGGTCCCTGTTTGACAACAGTGGGAATGCATTATCCTCTAGGGGTGCACGCAAAACTCAGCAGTCGGGAAACGGGGTGTTGAGCGCCCAGGGCAGCGCCAAGATATAAAAGGCCCACCTCAGCATTTAGAAGTAATCCCCCCCAACGATACAAAAAAGACACCCCTAAAAGGTGCCTTTGCTTTGGAGTTAGCAACGTCTAAACCACAGACCTTAGACAAAGAAGAATATCACACAATACTTTTAGCCTCTGCCACTTCTAATATTCCAAACTGTAAAAGTAAATGTATTATTACAGGAACAGGTTCTGCGGCTACCTTAGGTATTACAGTTCTGCCCATTGTTATAACTATTCAAGATGCTAAAGTTGTGTCTGTCGTTATC
>WBMV01004307.1:0-60106 GCA_013396655.1 Campylorhamphus procurvoides | reverse complement strand
GGGTGTCCATGGAGAAGTGTGTTTGGAAAACAAGTTAGCACAAAGGTTTGTTTGTCCTCATAGAAGAACTTATTCATGATTAATAATAAATTAAGAAATTCACTTGAAGTATACAGTATTTTCATTATGAAATAACATACTTCAAGGTCTGAACTAACATGGTATCCTTAAAGGTATGCAAAATTTAAATCATTTCACAGCTGTGTCTTACAGCTGAGAGAAACTGAAGTACTTCTGTACACATGCTGGTTATATGCAATCTTCACTTTCTGTCCCTGTGTTGACAGGATAATTCTCCTTAGGAAGCTTTGCCTTAGGGGTGCTGTAATGGTAACATGGCTTCACCTTCTGCTTCAACCAAAGCCTTTTGCATTCTGTTCTTGCTCTGTTTTTTATATGATCCTTTATGTGTGTCAATTGCTTGAAAAGATATGACTCCAAACATGTAACTGTCACTGACTACATTAACATTTACAGCATGTTCTGCCCCAAATTGTAGGCACCAAAGCCACTTAACAACAATTGTTTATATGAGGGCAAACAGAATGGTTCATAGACTTGTGGCATCCAGCACTGAATTCCAGTTTGTTTGCAGGAGACTCAGGAATTCTTGGTGACTACTTGAGGTACTGAGCAAGGGTTTATGGAGGTGAACTTAGAAGAGTAGTGACATGCACCTTTTATAAATAACATTTATTCCTAGGTAGGTCTTAAATCTTAAAAACCAGATGCAATAATTTCCCCCTTATTTTCCAGCTTGAGGGACTGAAGCACAGAACATTGACATGTCCTGTCTATTCCTATGCTGGAGAGAGAGAGCCGGTAAAATAACTTGTGTTTTCTATGTGTACTGTTTGCTATGTGGTGTGCAGAAACCTGGTTTTCTTAGGTGCCTGTCCCCCTCCCTGCCCCCAGAGGGGTGTGAACCACAGAATGAAAATTGCTGATGTAGGAGTGTTATTAGCCAAGGCTGTACAGACTGAAGCGTGAAGAAAAAGGTGCATCAAAGTAGGTCTAGACTTGCTAGATTAATGCTGTATTCTGCTTCTTAGATAGCTCCAGCTTAAACAAAATTCTGCTGCTGTATGTGTTTTATATACATTTATGACTTTAGGGTAGTCAGAAATTAAAGTTTTTGAGCTTTAGTTTGTGGGTGCCATATGTGTGACCATCAGATCAGGAATGCAGGTTGGTTCAGCTACAGGGTCTCTGTGTGAAGCAGCTGTGCTTGTTACAGGAGTCAAAACTGGGAGAAATTTGTTGTGACAGGCAGATAGCCCCCTTATTGTCCTGGTACTTTGGTAGCAGTTTGCAGCTTATATTCAGGAACAGTTTTACGCAGCTTGGCTGTTGCTGGGGTTATCACCCCAGTGGAAGGACTGTCAGCTGCCTGGCAATTACCATGAGTGTGAGGTTTAGAGGAAGACAGGCTGTGGGACAGCATGTGGAATTTGGAACAGGAGTTCTAGCCTGTGTGCCAGGTTGTGGATTGAAGGGCTGGACAGTGTAGGCTTTATTAATATTTTTTCCTTTTAAATGTATTTTCTGAAAGATAAAAATACTTTCTGAGGTTAGTCTTCTAAGCTCTGATTGAAACAAAAATATCTTGATGCTACAAGGATCCAGACTGCGTTGTATTTATTCTTCTTCTTTCAGAATGTAATGTATTTTTCTGGAGGTTCTATCCTCTTCTAGGAGACTGTTTGATATCGTCTTTGGAGGGCTAGAAGGCTGCACTGAGGCTGTAGCTCTATTGCTGGCTGCTTCTGTGTGTTTAGATGAGGCCAGTGGGACCAAAATCAGTTATGAAATGAAGAGGTTGCCCATGGAAGGATGGCACCTGAGTGCATGATCTTGCTGTGTTTGTGTGTGTGCTGTTAACTTAGGCCAAATATAAAGTGAAAACAGTAAATAGTTTCTTCTTGTTACCTGTCTGCGTCTGGTTCTCTTTGGTCTGATGATGGACGGTGGGGTGTAGAAATACCTGAAAAAATTTTGCCTTAAAAGCTCTCCCATGATTGCATTATTTTTAACAAGCACACTGTGCCTGGTCAGTGTGGAGGTGTTCCTGGTGGCATCTACCCTGAGCCCAGGGCAGGCAGCAGAGCCCATCAGTGTGTGTGCTGCATCCCACTGTGATGGCTTTAGCAGAGCTGGGTAGTCTGGGCCTACCCTGACCCCTTACCCGCTCAGCTGTAGGGCTTCCAGTCAGTGTTGCCGTACATAGTGCTGATGAGCTAACCCCTTCCCAGACTGCCAGGAATCAGAACTCTAAACCCAATCTGTGTTTGTATAGGTATTGAGGTTCTGCTACATCCCAGCAGTTCCCTTATCTGCTGAAGATGGAGCATACCAGAAAACTATTGGATATTATAGCAGTTGATGAAATGATGTTGGAAGTGTAGCCTCATCGGGTCCCCTGAACAACTCCTTTCATGTGTTTTATTCTGTGTAGAGACTGAGAGTCTGGCAGATATAAATTACTGGGATCTTTATTGATCCTCTCCCTGAACTCCAGTATGCAAGACCATGGTCCAGAAAACCATAGTTTATTCATTT
Organism: Campylorhamphus procurvoides; assembly: GCA_013396655.1. Lineage (NCBI taxonomy): Eukaryota > Metazoa > Chordata > Aves > Passeriformes > Dendrocolaptidae > Campylorhamphus > Campylorhamphus procurvoides. The sequence goes on along the minus strand of WBMV01004307.1, from coordinate 57,547 downwards.
TCAGTTCCAGATTTGTTCTGAGGAAGTAGATTTGCTATAAAAGTATGGTGACCTCATCATTAAATGTATTTCTATTGGAAATTCTGGATTTGGTTTTTTGCTTCTGATAGGATGATTTCCAGTGCATAGGGCTAAGCTCCATCTTCACAATTAGTGGACTTCTTGAAGGCCTGAAAGTGGCTTTAACTCTGCATTGTTATTGCTGGCTGAAATTCAAAGGAATCCAACCTGTCAGCAGCTGCTGTGACTACCCGTTAATCTCTATGTCAACTGGTATCATGTAAGTCATTATAGGTTATTCATCTTTCTGTCTGTGCTTTGGAATAGACAATTTTTCACCATTTCTCCATCACAGAAATGATTGGAGTGGAACATTACAGTTATGGGGTTAGGGTTCCATTGTGGTCCAGTGTGGTCCATGTCATGTGGGAAAAACTTATTCAAAGGAAGGCTATGCAGACTTGAGCACCTTTCCCCAGTTGTATCCAGTAACACCAGCTGATACACTGAGTGCTTGTGCATGCCATGATATCACTCAACAGAAGGTAAGGATTATATTCAAGTTGTTGTTCATGAATTTTGACAATAAGTGAAACTGGAAAGTAAAAGTTGTCTTTCCTGCAATGAAATTCTGCATTATGTATTTTAGAGTATACTGTTTTGTATCTAGAATCTGACTTCTCTTCTACAGAAACAAATCAATTTTTAAGCACTAAAGTATTTTGATATATTCATTTGTCTCTGATTTATTTGTATAAACATGACTAATTTAAATTCTAACCACCTTCAAACCTTCATCCTTCTGATGGTAATTAATTCATAGTATGTTCCAGTACCACTCAGGGCAGGCTTAATCAGATCATCAGTGTTGGATGTTAACCACAGCATCTGTGGAGTTTTCATCAAACCTGGAGGAGCCTGACTGTATGAAACAGCTGTCATTACACAGTTCATGTTGGGACTGTAAGTAGCCACGCTCCTTAGAAAACAGGATTAGATGAAGTATTCTATTTGCACACTAAATCCTTGACTAAAACAATATTCATTGCTCCCATCCTATTTTAAGAGGCAAAGGTTTTACTAAAGATGAGACTGACCTGTTTGAATAGGACCTATGTAGTTACATTATAAAACTGAAGTCCATAATGAGAAAGATTGGATGGAGCTTGTAATACAGCAAAATTGTGTCTCAGCTAGGGGGCTGCTATGTCAGAGGTGTCACTGCTTTGTCAGAATTGCTCGGCTGCAGGCGTCAAGGATAAAATTGTAATTCCTTCCTTTAAAAGTCTCACTGTGGTATACATTGGAGAGGTCCACTGTGTCTTCCCTGGATACCTCTGAGCTAAGCAATAGCTTTTCAGAGCCGTGACTGCTGGTAATTCCACAGAGTCTGCACTGCAGCCACAGTTTTGGCTCATGCTCCAGGACTGAACTAGAGGACTCCAGAGCTAAAACAATGAGTGCCGACAGCTCCAGAGAAAGAGCCCGGCTCCCGTTGTGAGTGGCTGTCAGAACACATATGCTTTGCGTGTGCACTAGAGGATGGACATGAACAGTATTGCTGTGTTCTTCTCCTGTCACAAAGGCTGTCTGTGGGCTCTGTCAGAACTACTTCTGGACTGGCGACAGCCATGGGATCTTTGCTGGTGAGCACGCTGTAGAAGTGTGCTGATGACTGCTTCCAATGGGAGGGAGTGCAGAATGGCTGCCTGGCTACAGCTAGGGCTGATCTGCAGTGGTACATTGAGGAGAGGGAGGCATGACAGCTGCGAGTGCACTTGCTTTGCAAAAGTCACTTGCCTGAACTCTGACCTTATCCTGTTGCTAGTTCTAATTAGCAATAAAAAAAAAAAGGAATTAACTTTTTAAACAAAGTATTAAAAGTTTTTTATGCCTGAAAACACTTTAACTTTTGGTCCTTTGAGACTGTGTCTTCCTGGAGCAAAATGGAACTTCACATTTTTGATGCTACTTTGGATAAGTTTTTTGAAAGTGAATTTGCGTTGGGGAGAGGTATGCACATTAGTGGCCTTTAGAGTGCAGTTTGTAGGCAGAGCATGACAGATAGGGGTGTTTAGTTTCTGTTTTCACTGATTCAGAGTGGAGGTTTCTCATCCTGCATAATTTCAAATGATGAAGTAGGAACTAGAATGGGACTCTCCCTCGTCAGTACACGCCAGTTCATCTTGCCCAACTTCACTTGCCTAAATGCTGTTTTTCTGAAGTATAGAATCAGCATGAGGAGAAGGAAAAAAAAATGATGATGAGGGTGGTGGGAAGGGGATGGGTGTTGGTGGATAGGAATAGAAAAAATAATGGTGAATTACCAGACCAGGTAAAAAGATAGAAGTAACAAAACTAAAATAAATTACTGGTTTGCATGGATTTTTTTTAATGTACCTGAGGTCTTGCTGAATTGCAATGTCTAGCATAGAACAGAGAATAGAAATGGAGGAAAATGGAAGCATCAATAAATCCTATAACAATTTCTATGTTTAGGGTTGTCAGGTGCTTTTTTATAGTCTTATGAAAGGAGGAGTAGCAGAGCAGCTCAGAATCTGGTTTGGATAAGGAATATATCTGGCTAGAGCCAATCTTTTGACCAGATAATACAAGCCAAATTTTACATGGGGAGACTGCTAATCCTGTGAAGCTTCCTGTGAAAATGGGCAGAGGACCCTTCAGGGTTTGTTTTCTGATAGGGTAAGATTTTTTGATCCAAGAACAGTAGCAGACAGCCATGAATTTAGTTTAGATGATTTCCAGTATCTGCTTGGGATGAAGAAAATCTGGAGACTCTCTTGTTGCAAGCCTCTAGCATGCTTCAGAAATTAGGGTCTGTCTCTCTCTGAGAAAGTTTCCTTTATTTTCTGTTTCACTGGTTGCCTGCCTTTTTATCTGTGGGATAACACATGTTTAAGGTTTAAAATATGTGAAAACATTTTATCATTTTTGGACAGAGGTATAATTTTTGTGTTAATACTCAACTGTTATGGGAAAACAAACACATTTTTAATTAATTTTTTACCTGAAATTTGACTCATAAACAAGGCACAAAAGCAGGGAACAAGTGAAATTTAAAAAAAAAAAGCCATGTCAAACATAACAATGAGATAAACGGTTCAGGTAAAATGCATTAATGTTGTGTTCAGATATCTTTTCTTCAGGAGTGTGTTCTTGTGAAAAACAGTTCTCTTCAGAATGTTCTAATCTTCCTCTATTAAATTTTCAGTAGTTGTTCAAACATGCAGTAGAACATTGTTTTCTATTATTTATTTTCTTTTTCATGAAGAAACTATTCAATACATCTGTAAGAAATTGGGTCTGCTCTGTAAAGATCTGCACGTGACTGCCGAACACCTGGACTATCATGCAGTCCCTTTAAACACCTTTGTTGAAAACCAATGTAGCAAAAAACCCTCCACAAGAATATGACTTTATTCAGGCTGTGCTTGAACACAGAGACAAACACAAACTTTGCCAAACTAGCAGTTCTTGTAATGCCAGCTCTAGTGTTTTGTTTCAGCTAGAATTCAAACCCGTGATTACCATGAATGAAAAGTGGTTGTGTTTGCTCTGGTTGGTCAGGACAATGACAACCATGCCACCTTGTAGGTATTTGTGATGAGCTTACTTTCATAAATAGAAGGCATGGATGGTTTGCACCACTGACTATTGATAATCAAGATACTAAACTGTTGGTGCCTTTTGGTTAAGGGGGAGTAGGCAGAGCTGGCCCCTTGGCTGCTGTGTCTGTAGCAGTACTTGGCTGGAGAGGGTCCTTGAAGCCTTGGGCTGGCTGTGCCCCAGGCCTTGGAAGAAAGTGAAGCTGACTGCACTCCTGGGGACGGGCACTCAGCTGAAAGGAACTGCTAGCCCTCCATTGATTAGACAGAGGTCTTCTGCCCACCCTCTGTCCTGAACATGCCAGAACAAATAGCAGTTCTGGTTTATTGTTTAAAAAAATAAGGCAAAAAGAAATCCCTTGATTGCAAGAATGTCTTGTAGCACGTGGTGGCAGCAATGCTCCATTATTTTGCATTCAGCCCTCTGCAGTTGAACAGACATGAAGTTAGAGCTGCAGAATGCAAAGCTGAGACTTTTTTTTTCCTTGAAGTTACTTTATCTCCCCCTTTGCCGCCAATTCTTATTTTTCCGTGTCTGGGAGGGGGTGGGGTGGGACAGATTGAGAAATGGTCTGTGACCCCAGTTTCAGTCTGGAGTGTACTACCTTATACACGCAGAGAGCTGAATCTGTTTGAAGTTGGTGCTGTAGGAAAATGGCAGTGCATGAGTTCCTAGGATTAATTAAGCTGTGCTCACCAACCCTACTACCACAGCAAAGCCTGTGCTACCTGCAGGGCCCACAGAAGCTGCCCAGGGGCAGCACTGTAAAACTGGCATGGGCTGAGATCTAAGGGTGAGAAATACTCAATCACACTACAGTGTAGATCTAATCCTCTCTTACTTACTGCATAAAGTGATGTTTTCCTCTTCTGAGCTGTCTAGAAATCTTCAGAACAGATGTGGATACAGACCTCCTGCAACCTTTGTTCAGGACTGGCACCGTGTTGGCCACAAACTCTTACCAGATGACATATGCAAAAGTTTAGCCTTGGTGTGTGAATGCAAGGCCTGTGTCATTGTGCAGTTGCTCTCCTGCCCTAATGCCTTGTCTTGATAAGGAGAGGGTCTTTCCTGATAAGGATTTGTTATTTCAATTATAGCACCCTTCCTGAATTTGTCAATACTGTAAAATATAAGTCCCAAATTATACTTTCACAGAAAATAGGCTTTTATTTAATCAAAGGTAGTAGGCCTCCTACACATAGGTATAGGATTTCTTAAAAAAATACCTGCATACTATATGCAGAAGGGGAAGAGAGAACGGAAGTGACTAAACTTGTGCAGTCAGCTATTAGATACTGTGGCACAACCTCTATCCTGGAGCGATTTCTTTTTCTCTTTTCAAATGCAACAACATTATCTGTTGCTTTCCTTCCAAGCTGCAATCTAATATGGGGTCAAAACCCAGACAGGAGGCATCATCTTTTTTTTTTCTTTTTTTTTTTTTTTCTGTATCGTTAAGTTAACAATGTTTGAAGGTCTTATGGCTTGAAGTTTTTTTAGTTTGTTTGTTTTGAATTTTGTGCGTGTGTTTGGGTTTTTTTTCCACGTGGACACGTTTTCTGTTCCACTTCTGGGGTGTTATCACTGTCCCTGAAAGTCACACGGGACAGAGCCGGGAATGATTGCAATTGCTTTTTGTCCTTTTGCATCCCTACTTTTTGTACCCTTCACTGCTTTGAAGCAGACCTGGCTATCCTTTATTCCTGACGGAAGGGTAACTGATGCTTTTGCTGCACACTTTTGATGTGGTGTGCCACAGTTGAATTGTGCCGTGTGATGTGGTTCGTCTAGAAGTCTCCAGAGTGTGTGGTTCCCTCTGAAGTGCGGGCAGCGGTGGCGGGGTGTGTGTGCACAGGGAGCTGTGCGGGTCCAGCCCCGGGGCTCAGCCCATGCAGGGAGGGCTCTCCCGGCTCCTCTCGGCTCCGGGACCCCGGCAGGTGTCACTCTTGGCTCGCGGGACAAGCCGTCTGTGAACATCCCTGTTGTTACAGAGCTGCTTTTCCCTGGCTCTGCTCTGACACTGCCTTGCTGTGGCTGTGTCCTGGTGCAGTGATTTGCCTCGACTAGAGGCATTACAGGAGAGAGACATGATGATGTTCTTGTGGCAGAGTGTGTCTCGTGTAACTGCCCAACATCCCTGGCACTTTGAATGCAAATTCAGTACGGATTGCGGATAGGGCTGTTTTGGTTGCATATGCACAGTGCTCTGCAACAGCATGCCATGGCTTAGAAAGCATCTGTGACTTCCCTGTACCTGTTTGATTAACTTTTCCTGTAAACAGTTGCGTTTCCACAGTTATTTTGGTGTACTGGCAAAAACACTTAATTCTTGATGTGTTTCAATATGTGGAACCTTCCAAATGTTTGCGTGATGTCATCTTCATCCTTCTGGGTGGCAAATACTGACAATTAGACCTTGTTTTTTGCATTGGGTGTTATCACCAAGGGTTACTCAAATCTGTCTAGTCTAGTTAGTGACAGTTTATTGACTGAAAAATATGAAAAAATTGCCACTTGTCCTGCTGTGTCCCACAACCTTTACAGCTGTGTCAGAATGAAAGAGGTCTGGGTTATGGGAGGGTGTTTTGGCCATACTGTGAGAGGACCAGAGGTTTATTGCATTCTAGCTGATTATGGATGAACACCTTCCTCCTAACTGATTTTTTTACTTTATATTTTTTAAGATTTTGCTAGGTTCTTAAGGATTGGGACACTTTTTGTCAGCTTACTTCTGCATTGCTTAATGCAGCCTAAAGCACTGTTTGACCATGAACAGTATGTATTGCTGAGAAATATCAAAGCCTGCATGGGTATTTTTGATATACATAAATGCATCCATATGTGTATTTTTGTATACTGTAAGAAAGTCATATCATTGCTCAAAAAAGCACACTGTAGCAATTAAACATACACTAGAGCTCAGAGTTTCCATTAATTTAATATACCATGAGTAACTGGAGAATAGAATGTATGAAAAAGAGATTCCTGCTCTAAGCGGAATTGGGATTTGGGATCTCATATGTTTTGTATCACTTCCTTGTCCTGGCTCCAGCTTAAGAGTTTTGAAGTTCTTTTTAGTCAAGTCCCCCCACTTGCTTTTTAGCTTCCCTTCCAAATACTTTCACAAATGATTAGCTTCAAAATTAATAGCATGGTCCTTGAAGTGCCCAGTGAAATGGAAGAATGAGACCCTGTTTGGGTGGACTGAGTCAACAATTTGGGACTGTGAACCAGGAACTGTTCATTGGAGTGTACTGACTTTGGTGTGAAACAAGGCTCCACTGGTCACACAGAGAAGGCTGTTGCACTCTCTTTGGAGGAGACATCAAGGGTATGTCTGAGCCTTTGAAGGAGGGTCCGAATGCAGCGTGCTCTGGAATGAGCAGAACGTGTCTACTGGCCAGCAGATGTGGGGAGAGTGTAGTGGAAGGCACTTCTGCTTGTCTGAGGGAATGTGCAGCCAGGTTCTTGGTTTGTTACTATCTAGTCTTGTGCTTTACTGTTGTCTAATGTAACTGGTCACATCACATGGGTTAAGCTCGTAGATGTACTTTATGCTGAGAGATATGCCTGCTTGAGGATACAACCACTCCTGTGTTCCTCTGTGTGGACATACCCTGGGAAGTCACTTAGCCACGAAGCTTCAGGCATGTGTGTGGTCCTTTGTACCTAGCACTGTCATTAAATGGAACCTTTTAGGCCTGAAAGGTATCACAGTAACTCTGTTTCTTTGTTGTGCATTTGTCAGGCAGGACATTTTCTTTCATCCCTGCCATGAAATGTGAATATTGCCTCCTGAAATGCTTGCACCACTCATTGAACTTGTAATTACTGAGTATGTTGTTTTAGACGGACACTTTTTGTATGTGTATTGTTAGGTCAAGGCAAACTGTTCATTCATGCATGCAGACCTAAACCTGCCTTCCACCAAAGCAATTAAAAACTGGAAGGGTACCGCAACTGTGACATCAGTCAGCAATGTCAGAATCTGTTCTCATAGCAGTAAGTAAACTGTTCTTTTCTCTTGTGACTTGCACTTGTGCACTCTCTCCACTTTCCCTTTTCTTGGTGAAGGTTTAGAGGTTTAGAGCTGGTTACCTGTCAAATGTTATAGCGTGGAGTCAAACGCTGGACTTGGGGAGAATGACACATTGACAATTTTCATAATAATTGCTTCCTACACTGGAAACCTCCAGCTGTTTTGGTGGAAATAACAGGATTTGACTGCCCCGAAGTCTTCAGGCTGAAAATTGAAGCTTCTAGGTATAATTTTAGTTGAAAAGTAGGGGTTTTAACCTTTATGACACTGATCATAAATGACTATATATGGAAATTAAAGGAATCCCAAGAAAGTTCTTTGAGTTGTTTGCACATGTGCATAGGTGTTTGTTGGATAGCTTCATGGATAAAGATTATTTTTATGTCTTTGTAACCATAAGTTTTAGAATTGCCCTTTGAAGAGGAATAGGTCTATATTATCTTTTTGTTTTGGAGAGTACAAATAGCAAAATCTGCGTCACAAGATTACTCTGCTAAGTCCTGATGCTATGCTAGTGTGGAAAGCAAAAGAATCTTGAAAGACTTTTTCTCTTGGAGGAAAGAGTACAAGCAGTCCAAATAGAATGAAAAGTCACCTGTAGGTTATTCTGTAGTGGGACAACTCTGGAGTAACCTTCTATCCTGTAAACAAAATTAATTGATGTAAATAGCAGTCATTAGTACTGAATGGGGAATATTTATTGTTGATATTTTTTGCCCGCAGGAAACACTAAAGATTGGATAGTAAGTATACTTTTAATTAGACACATAGGTATTCTGTGAAAGGATGAATACAGTAACTGTATTTCATTGTCTATTTCTTTGGAATTAATGCCTCCATAATTCCCTCTCTACCTCTTCTATTCTCCCTCACTGCCAAAACCAGGGTGAACATATACCTGCTAAATCTTTAATGTTTCTAATGGTCTCTTGATCATTTGCATTTCAGATCCTGCAATCTTAGAACATACTGCTGATTGAAGCTGAAGATGTTGCTTATTATTATTATGGCCCTTGGAGGAACCTATTCATAGAAAAAGTTACTTTTTTAACCTGCATCATGCTGATGTTAATTATGCCAAATATGACTATAAAATACCAAATCCAAGAATAGCTTGCTTATGTCACAGTAGTCTAGTCTGGATTAAATTTTCTACATGTGTCTGAAGAAGACCTGGAATGTGATTCACTACAACAATTGCTTTATTTTGACTTATGCCAGTCAGCGGGTATGTAGTCTACTTTCAGCTTTCAGTAGTAGATATTGCACAGGTTCTTGGCATTTAGTGAGCTTTGTGTGAGATGCCCTAAAGGGATGCTTTTTGTTAAGGCAGGAAAAGAGGGTTGCAAGCCATTTGAAAACTGTAGTTATTTACATCTGAAAGTCTTAGTCTTTTAGTAGGAATACCAGTAAACACTGTGGTTGGTTAATTTTTGGTTTTCCTCTTTCTCCCAAAGCAGAAGTTTTTTTCTTTCTGGGCAGTATCAGATTTTGCTTCATCTTTCTTGAGAGCTCTTTCAAATTATCATATTATGTATATATAAATGCATCTATTATTATAGACTCATTAAGATTGGAAAAGACCTCAAAGATCATCAAGTTCAAATGTTATTTTTACTCTTTACAGTGAGTGTAAAGCCTTTGAGTACTGAAACTGGTACATATCCAGAATAAAACCTCTGATTTACTGGTCGGTGGAACTAGATACCAAATAATTAGGTACCAGGTTTCAGAATTTGCTAGTTGTAGTTCAAAGTATGCACTAACTATAATATATAGTGCTATAGCTCCTATTTTCCAGCTTCAAATGTTAGACTGAAATGAATCCTTCTCTGTTACATAAGGGTTTTTTTATAACATGGTGATTCAAAATTCTCAATAGCTTTCTGTGTTTAGACACAGCATTTAAAAGTGCAGTGCCAGCTTTATGCCACTCCTTTCCATCTTAAGGAAAGATATCTGTTATTTACTACTCAGCTGTCATTGTCACTTCCAGTTATCATGAATAGCTGTTCACTGAGTTACTGCAGGAAGAGTACAGGTAAATTACTCAAGTACCTCTCTCACTGTAGTGAATCCAGGTGAATGCTAAATTTGCCAGAGAGGTTTGTAGTGCATATGCCCTTGTCCTGTGTGGACACAGAGAAGGTGTCTGTGCTAATTCCCAGCCTGCAGCCTTGATTTTGCTGTCAGTGACAGGAAAATGATATGTTTGTCAGACTCTGGCAAGAATAGATTAAATGCCCTTAAGTGTGTTGCTTTTCGTACTTTGAGAACCTGAAAGTTTCTGTGTAATTTCTCACCTGCGTTGAGAGTTAACTCTCCTGTGACAGGATAGATAACCCATGTTGGCATCTCTGTTGTTCAGGGCTATGAAGTGATCTGAACAGCAGTGGATTTGGATGCACTGGAAAGCTCCACTTGCTTTGATTGACCCATGTGTTGTTGACATACACTCGAGGTTGGAAATGGCCAAATGCAAAGTAACATAGGAATCATTCAGCAGAAATGGCCATGGCCATGGAGTAACTAGTGAGAAGTACCTGCATTTGCTTGCTGTAACTTAAAATCTGGTGATTCTTTTGAGGACTGAGGTGACTTGACAGTATTTCAGCATGCTTCTTCCCCGTTTTAGAGATTTGTTCTTGTCTGTAAAGTGATTATTTCTGCAAGATATAAGCTGTGTTTGTAATCAAAACACTATCTGTTTTGTTACTCCCCTTGGATTTCTGCAGTGTGTTTTACCTGTGGTTGCCATTGCTTGGCTGCTTGGTGTCTTAATTATGTCTCCAGCTGCAGCTTGTGTTCAGTGAGTCCTGCTCAGGTACAAGCATGACAGTGGTGGTCAGGGCCTATCTTGTGTGTGAGGTCAGATGCTAATACAGGGATAAAGTATTAGAGATGATTTTGAGGCTGTTCTGAAGGGAAAATTACTCAGCACTTTGTGAAAGTAGAGCTTTGTTGAGGTGCCTGACTAGTGACAGGAGAGGATCTGATAGTCCCTGGGTGGATGTGACTCCATGTGTTTCATCCCCATTAAAATTTGAAGGATGTTAAACATATTTTCTCACACTGTAGATCTTAACTCTCAGTAATGTGAAAGTGGATGTGCATTGTAAAAGAACTCTGATTTTTTTACTCCTAAAAGATTTAGCAGCTTTTTTTTTTTAATAAGTAAGTAAATAGAGCCCCATGATCTGTTAACGTAGTTCTAGTTAGCCATTTTTTCTCAAATATATTTTCAGTTGCTCATTTTAAACAACTCTTCACATCTGAACAACAATGCAGGTGAAACTGACCATTTAGAAATATGAATCTTATAGTTTTCATAAATTTGACTGATTGCAGAATATATTAACAAAATATCATCTAAAAGACCATAACTCATCTATTTTTCATGTATTTTTGTGACTCTTTCTCTATAATAACCTGTTTTTGATATACTATATTTCATCGTTCAGGACTAAAGATGCGCATTATTATTATTATTGAGCAACTTTATTCAAGAGGGTTCCTTTGATGTAGTACATTTTGCTCAGTCTTTAAGCCAAGGCCTTCAGAATGCCTGACCATGGTATTTGTGTCATTTTTTCATCCCTGCTTCCAGTTTTTAGTTGGTGACTCCTACAAGACATTGTCACCATATATCCTCATTTGAGCAGTCCAATTTACATATTGTTATGATCACACTGAAAGTTCTAACAAATTTCCTTCAGTGGCAGAGAGCTATTTGAATAATGGCTGTGTCTAAAACTGCCATCTTAATACTTGGACGTTGTCATCTTTCTGGAGCTTATTACTCAAGTTTTAACAGTGCTCTGTAATGGATGTTCTGCCCGTGTGAATGTCTTTGAAAACCCTGTGAATTTCCCATTGCCTCTGGTGACACTGTGAGTACTTGCAGTCCTTTAGGTTTCATGAAAGCAAACTGAAAATTAATCTTCAAGTGTGGTGTACAAGTTTCTGACCACTGTGATAGATGGATTTTAATTTGCCAAAATCAAACAACTCAAGTATTGTTTTATTTTTATTTTTGTATTTTGCTGAATGTAGGAATTATAGTTGATAGAAACTTTAGAATAGTTTTTTTACTGTTAAGCTTTAAAATGCACTCAGTCTGTGGCTGTGAGGAACTGATAATGATCCTTTCCTTTGAGATGTAAGTAGCTGGCGCCTCTTCTATCAGAAAAACAGGAATTCCAGGTTCTTTATCTTTTCCTGCAGTTGGTGTGGAGACAGAACTATCACTCCTCATTAATATGTAAGAACTGGCCTTTTTGTTAGAAACTGGTTTTTCCAGACATAGTTCACCCTTCTTTTATTTTCCAAACCGAGGATGGACATTGATTCTCAATGTCCCCAATTCCTGACGAATGCCAGGGCAAAGTTATTAAGTTAAAAGTTTTCTTTCTTTAAGAAAGAAAGAAAGAAAAAGCAGCACCAAAGCCAAAACTCCTTTTTTTTCCGGCAACTCCAGACACCCTCCCCCTTCCCCCTCCTGCGCTGGCTGGCTGGGACACTCTCCTGTCCCCAAAAGCCTCCACACACAACCCCCAGTTTTCAGCGAAATAAACCAATACCCAACCGAAGTTTTTTTTTTTTTCTTTTGCAAGCCTCAGGGGGTAGCTAAGACAGGGGCCGCGGTCCCCTGTCCCCCACAAAGGCTAAGCAGCACACCCCGGAAATTTCTTAGCAGCCCGAAAGTCTTGCAAGAAATAGCTTTATTTAAAGATGCTTGGAGACAGTAAAGTAACTCCTTTCTTTCTTAGAGCAGCTAAAAACCATGCGGCAGGGTGCCTGCCTCTTCCCCTCCTCCAAAACACACAGCACATTTTTAAAGTTTCTTCTCTTTCTTAACACAGTACAAACACCGACAAAACACTCCAAAGAACCCACAGCCCTGAAACCAGTAAAAACACCCCAAACCCTTAGTTGTTGCCAGCTTCCAGTACCAAGAATACAAATTCCTGCCAGCACCCTAAATCCCTCTGTCCCGTTCAGGAGCACATACTAACTGTAGCCCTAGTTCATCTTGATCTACAGGCGGCGAGAAAAGCACCATGCCAGCAGCCTCTGTACAGTGTTAAAAGCAGCAAGAGCACTCGGCACCTTTGAACTATCATCTTAAAGGGAACACAGCGTGGAGAGGACATATGCTGCTTCTATAAAGACTCCAACACCAGTGAGACCTCCATAATCACTCCAAAAGCGAGAAAACCTCGAGATCATGATGCCCCCCCCCTCCTTAATTAATTCAGTCGGACCTAGTTGAGAACTTAACTATAATTTCGCAAGGAGGATGATGCAACAGCTGGACGCTACGGAGCATGCTCAGATGGGCGTGGCTTACACAGCCAGAACTGGATAAAAGGAGCGCCTTGGCCCTCAGCCAGTGCGAGTGTGGATCGGGTCAGGTCACCTCGTCCAGCCTCAGGGCTGTCACCTCAGGGCAAGTGTGTGTCAGCGGGGACTGGCCACACATAGCCCAGCCCTAGGGCTGTTGCCTATTGGGCTTACCCTCCAAAAGAGCTGGCGTTGGAGCTGAGAATCACAGAGCTAAAATCACCCTAATAAAGATCTCTAATTTTTTTATTTTTTTCCATTTACTTTAATAAATGAAATCACTAATTGCTTTATATCAATAAATAAAATTAATTGCTGAAATCACTCATCGCTTCACGCCTATTACACCACCTTCTTCCATACCTTTATGAACCTTGTCACAGGAGAGAGCTTTTGCCTTTGTCAAGCATGGATTTTATTACAAAGCCTGTCTTGGAGTGATGGGTCATTTACAAGTCATTAGTAAATGGACTTACATGAGGCTGGTGATGGTCACTAGTGGGGCTCTGCAGGGTTCCATCTTAGGCCTAATGTTCTTCAACATCTTCATACATGACACAGATGTAGGACTTGAAGTGGTACAAAATACGTTTGAAGATGATACAAAATTTGGAGGAGCTGTTGACTCCCTCAGAGGCAGAGTGGCCCTGCAGAGAGACCTCAACAAAGCACAGAGATGGGCAATCACCTACTGTTTGAAGTTTAACAAAAACAAGTGTAGGATTCTGCATCTGGTTCAGGGCAACCCTGGTTATGTGTATAGATGGGGAACTGAGAGGCTGGACACCAGCTGTGAGAAGGGACCTGGGGATCCTGCTTGATAATAAGTTGAATATGAAATAGCTGTGCCCTGGAGCCAGGAGGGATGGGGGAATCAGACCCAGCATCGCCGGCTGGCCAAGGAAGGGAATTGCCCCACTCTGCTCTGCACTGGGATGGTCTCACCTGCTACATGGGGACAGTTGGACACCACAATGTGAAAAAGACATTAAGCCATTTGAGAGTGTCCAAAGCAGGGCATAAGGATGGTGAAGGGTCTGGAGAAGAAGCTCAGAAGAGGAAACTGAGGTCAGACTTCATTGGAGGCTGCAGCTTTCTCATGAGGTGCAATGGAGGGTAGCAAGAATCTGTGCTCTCTGTGACCTGTGACAGGACCCAAAGGACAGCATGAAGCTGTGCTAGCGAAGGTTCAGCTTGGATATTAGGAAAAGATTCTTCACCCAGAGGGAATCGGGAACTAGAATAGGCTCTCCAGGGCAGTGGTCACCATATCAAGCCTGACAGCTCAAAAAACCGTTGGACAGTGCTCTCAGGCACATGGTAGAATTCCTGGGGTGTGCTGTGCAGGGCCAGGAGTTTGACTTGAGTGGGACTTGGGTCCCTTTTAACTCAAGATATTCTGTAATCATGTGAAATCCAAGCAATTGTCAGTGAGATTATATCCAGGCTTATTTCTTTTCTTTAACAAATTTTTCAATTCAATATTTACCCTTTTTGTGTGTATGTGTGTGTGTGCTAAAGACTATGGAAATACTGGTAATGAGGGTAAATAGCTGGATGCACATGGAAGAACTGAAGTGCGATTTGGGTTAAAATTTGCCTTAGCTAGGGAGGGAGATGCTAGGAATTTATGAGCCAGGACTTAAAATTGTTGAAGTCGCATTGAAAGACAGCAGTTATGGGACTTTGTATGTGGCTAGCAGTTTTTGCAGGCTCCCTCATTTAGTCAAATGCACTGTAGGTGCAATTATTGTACAGGGAGTATTGTAAATAGCTGTTTGTTCTTTACCTCTCTTGTAAGTATGCAATCTCTTCTCCACGGACACCCCCTTGTTGTGAGGAAAAAGCTTGCGTGCCCTTATGAGGCTGATGAGACTGTGAGCTTNAATGACCAAGCAGCCTTTTCCAAGGAGAGCACTGCTTGCTCCATGTGGAGAGGGGCCTGGAAAAGGTGGCCTAACCTAAGACTGTGCTCTATGGGGAACTCACCATTGGTTGCCACAAGAGAGGAGCCCCGAAGAGGAGATACAGGGACTCCCTGAAACAATACCTCAGCCTTGGCCATATTGACCACCATCAATGGTCCACCCTGGCCTCCAATTAGGAGAAATGGAGACACACCATCCATAATACTGCTGCCTCCTTTGAGAACACATGCAGAATCAGTCTCAAAGAGAAAAGAAAATGCAGGAAGAACCATACCTTGCCAATACCAGCCTTGGAGACTTTCCACTGTGCCTTTTGCAACCAGACCTGCCTATCTCACATTAGCCTTTTGAGCCAGCAGTGTGCTTGTAGCAAGTGTGGGTAGAGCCCTTCCCAAATCTTCGTTCGCAAAGCCTAGCCATGATGATGAAGTATGCAATCTATCTTGGCTTCCTCTGCTCTTTTGGACTTGTTTGTTGTTATTTGCCACATTTGGATGTGATTTGCACTGTCTGACTTGGCTGATTAGAAATAGTGTAGAGAAAACGAATGTTTGTACATGGAATGGAACTGTTACTTGATTTTGGTGGTGACTTTAAAGCTATATAGTCTCTAGACCCACGAGAGATTGGGGAAAGTGTGGCCGTTTGAGCTGAATCCAAGTCATGGATCAAAAAACTGTGGCCATTTGACTCTGGCTGAATGCCTGGTGTGCAGCCAAACTGCTTCAAGGCATCCCCTCCACCTTCACCTTCCAGAGGGAAAGGAAAAAAGCCAAGATAGGAATTTATGAATGGAGATAATGTCCGGGAGAAAGGTCTGGTTAATTACCATGGGCAAGACAGACTGAAAATTATGCTTAAAGTTCTTATTAACAAGCTAGGAACTATAGTCAGAAAATAAAACAGTTTTAGAAACACTTTTCCAATTTCAACCCCCCGGTGTCAGCTGTTGCTTCAAGCTGCTTCTAACGTGAAGGTCCAAGACCCATTTTTTGGCCAGCAGTTCTTCCAAATCTGCTGTTTCTGTGAACTGCAAGGGGATAGCTTGCCTCACAACAGTCATCAGCATGGTTACAGGGGAATCATATTTTTGAGTCCTTCCCTTGCTTTCTGTGGGGTCCCTCCCCTGAGAGAGAGTCTCCTCTGTCACGGATCATTCCATGGGGTGCAGTGTCTTATAGATAAGCTGGCTGTACGTGCTTAGCGTGGGTTTCCCTCTCCACAGGCCCTGTCTGCAAATCTCTTGCAGGACTCAGCTCCATCCTGGGGCTTCCCACGAGGTAACAGCCTCCTTCATGCATCCCCCTGCTCTGACAGGGTGGTCTTTGCACCACAATGGACCCCATTGGCTTTGAGGGCACCGCTTGTATCACCGTGGTCATCGCCATGGTCGTCCGGGAAATCATAGCTTTGAGTCCTTTCCCTGCTCCCGTGGGGTCCCTCCCCCTCTGTCTCCTCCTGTACTGACCTTGATGTCTATGTTGTTAACCCATGGTTGCAAATTCAACTGTGCAACAACTCCTCAATTCTTAAACATGTTCTCATGTAGGGGCAGATCAAAAGCAGGAAGTCCCTCCTGGACCCGACTATCATTGGTTCCATAGGATAGGGGAAGCTTCTAACAGAAACTGCCCTTTTGCTTATCAAAAAACTCACAAACCTCAGCTACAAAAAGTTATGAGAGGAGGTAAGCTTTAGAGTGGTGTGGGTTTGGTTTTGGGATTATCTGTTGGTGGATTTCCCCTCTCGGAAATAGTGTCCAACCCAATGAAATAGCTGCTAGGCTGATGCTCTTGTTCAAATGCTTAGGATAGCTGGTTCAAGGCTCTGCTTCAGGTGGGTAAAAGCAGCAAGAGAAATTGGATTTTCCATCTTCCAGGTTCATGTCTTGTTTGGGAGGATTTAGAGAGAGGCTTCTCCTCTACTTTTTGTTTTTAGCTTTTGTTCTGACACAGAAGGAAATAAAATGTCCTTTCTTACAGAATGACTCTCAGATTTTTTTGTAAGTGGTATTGGTTAGGACCAGATGTTGCTAATCAGTATGGATGTGCACCTTCCACTGAAGGCCACTTTTGCTATTAAGGGTCTGACTCAATTTCCAGTGAAATTGCTGTGCGTTTGGCATAGGAAGCCAGTAGGAAAAAATATGCAACGTGCTGGAAAAAGGTAAGCATTGCGCTGGGGGCTGGGAAACTGAGTTCTGCTCCTGCTTGCCCTCTTTTCTGTCCCCAAATAGAAAATGCATGTGTGATTGCATATATGATGAAAATACCCAATATGCTTTAAAAAAAATAGATTTTAAGAGTCATCTTATTATGAAATTCTTGCACAGGCTGCCACCTTAGCTCTGAGCAGAACTGTGGAATTGAAGCCAGAGCTCACCTATTGTTCAGGTGTTCAGATCCTCTTGATTTTCTAGGGATTAATTGATTTCAGAGGAAGGGAGGTGGTTTCAGCAGTTCTGGCTCTTGCTCCAGATGAGAAAATGCCTAGTTAAGTACACAAGTGGTCTCACTAATGTTTCATGATGGACATGATATGCAATCTCACTTTCAGGACAAACAGCAGTTTCTGGGGCTTTTTGAAAATGCTGATGGGAGGGCCTGATTTTTTAATTCCCCTCCAGCAGATATGATGAAAGTGAGACCTCTCTAGTGCTCCTCAGATTGAGCACTTTCATATCATGGATGAATTTGGAAATTGTATTTGGTTTCACTGTTAATTAATTATGAGATATCGATGTAAATATCCTCATAGAGTGATGATGCATTTGCAGTGCCCACAGACTGAAAACAAGGCCAGAAAATGCAAGAGAAGGAGATCATTGCCTTGTCTATTCATCTCCTCTTGTCTGCCACTATGTATTGTTTTTTTTGAGTTTTATATCCTAGGTGTAAGTAAACAGATTACCTCCCTGTAAGATACTTACAGCATTTTGTCACCCTGTGCAGCATTCCAGTGATTCCTGGTTGTACAAGCACATGCTGAGCTGTTCAAACACCAGCAGTCTGTCAGGTGGCTGCACAGTGTCTAATTACAAAAGGGTGACATGGATTTCTGTTGTATATATAAGTAAACATAAATTAGTCATAAGAGAATGAAAAATACTCTTTGTCCAAGTCATGCAGCAAAACAGGAAAAAAGGCGCTATGCAACAACGACTTTGCTGAGCTTTCACACTAACTTTGCTGGGTATTTCATCCTTGGGGGTTATAGCACATTTGTCCATTATGCTTCTTGCATCAGATGTGGACTTGCCTTCCATGACCTGAGTCAGAAGATAGACAGAAGTGGAAAGCCGACTTTCCTCTCTCACATATCTCTTCAGCTAGTGCTTATAAGGATTAGTTTTTGCAGAAATTTCATTTTTATTATCTTTTCCCTCTTGGAAAAATGCACTGGCATGTATTAGCCATGTCACTGTTGCATGCATGAAAGGAGAGGTTACAGTCATCCAGGGTTTTGTACTGTGCATCAGTCAGGTTTAACTGACTTCTTATGAATACCTGTTTTGAGCTGGGGGATATCAGTGAATCAGCTGCAAAGTCTTCATGTTTGACTTTAATTCTTAAAAAAGTAAAAAACAAGATGAATTGTTTTATGTGTTAGCTAACTAGTAGGAAAGACAGTCTCTGAGCTACAAACCGATAGGTAAAATTTGTGGCTTAGTATCCTGTTCTCACCTTAAGTTCTAGTCTGTAGTTTGTGTGACACTTGCACTTTGAGATTTCAGTGGAACTGGTACATTTGTTGTGGGCACTGCACAGAATAGACCCAGAGCAACCTCTCTTGAACTAATGAGCTGCAGTCCAATGTTCAAGAGAAGCAAGAGGACTGGAGCCTATAGCTGGTCAGACATCCCACTGGACACAGACCCTCAAGTCCAGCATCTCATGGAATGGAGTGTGTTACCTTTTAGTTGAAGTAGTAGTGTACAGCCCCTGATTAATGAAAAATCTGTCATACCAAAATGATGCAGGAGAGGATAAGTTGCCAGTGCTCTGGTGCTATTGCTGGACAAGAAGGGAAGGCCTGGCACAAACCACCAGTGCTCTAGGTGCAAGTAGAAAGCCAGCTGGCCTTTCCATACTCACTTTGCTCTGAGGTTTATGCAATACAAACCAGACTCTACCTGCACAATAAAGAAGGAAAGAGAAAGAGATGGGATGATATTTCCATTTCATTATTAGAGTTGGAAATACAGAATTTGGATTGGGCTGGTATGTTGAAGAGTAGTATGAACGCAAGTGCCACCTTTGCGAGGGTTGGCAAAAATTATGGCATCTGTTAAGATAAACGGCTTCTGAGATGTCTGGGAACTGGTTTATTTCAGGTTGAAATCTGGCACTGGAAGTGTTAAGGAATATTTTTCTTCTTTGACTAATTGATGAATAAATTATTGTACTGTTAGCATGAAATGAGAACTGAATTATTCATACTTGTGGGTTTTTTTGTAAAGACATGTAAGTCATGAACAAATAGTGATAATAAATTTTGGTTGGGGTAAAGTCAATAACTGACTGAAGTAGTGAAGCTAGATGTTTTAATAATGTGCCTAACCAATTGGAGTGTGTGTATTTTTAAGCAGGAGCCCCATAAATACTTAGAAAATTGCTTTTTAAAAGTACCTGATAAATTTCAATGCCTCATTAAACCCGTTTGACCCAAGGACTTGCAGAGGAATACTTATTGTTTTCAGGAAAGCTGCCTATGTACACAAAGATTGTAAAATCACCATGGGTAAATCCCTCTCCTTACTTTTTTTTTTTTTTCTGACCCAGACCTTTAAATGATAGGATGTGTCTCTTTGGCACACTCTTCCCCATTTGTCACTGAAGGAGAGAGCTAAAATACCTGCAAGTATTGACATGCATTCATTTCCAAAGATGAAGAATTTTTTTTCGTTAAAACTAGTTCCCCACTAATATGTGCAAAAATTTAAGAAATTTCAACTTGTCATATTAAAATATTATGGCTGTATCTGTGTTACTGTTCAGAAGGATAGCAAGCTGTACTGAAAAGAATTGTCCTGTTCAGAGGGATTCTAGGAGGAGAGCAAATACGGTGCTGTGGCCCTGAGCTGCACTTATGCCTATTACAGGTGCATTGGGAGACCTTGAGGAAGCCCTGATGGAGGTTTCTGTCTCAGCTTCCTAATTCTGGTTTTGCTGCTATCTGTTTAGGTGGTAAATATTTAAAAATTGTTCTGTCTTGAGATATGTACAGCAACCTGCACCTAGGGTCTTGCTCTCAGGGCACTGAGGCAATATGAATAATAATTTGTAGTCTGGGAAGCAAGGCACGTTTTCCCTTTGCAGCATAATAGCACTTGAAATTCCTCTACTGTCCTAGGTTAGATGCAATGCCAACTCAGCAGCATAAGGAGATGCTGCAGAAATGTCTTTATGTACGCTATGAGTTTGTGACTACTTCCATGGCCATGTAAATCGGAAGTAACTGCTGAAATCAGTTTTATGGACTGGTATATAACTGTGGGAGAGAAGAACAGATTTATTTTGAAAAATGGGAATGGCAACTTGCTTGACATTTTTTCCTAGCATTAAAAACCCAAAATGTGTCGATTGTTTTCTAATGGGCTCTAAAGACTCAGCCCTTAAAATGAGCAGGTTCATGATAGAAGAATTGTCCCTGTCAAGGGAAAACTGCCCCAAAAAATTACTTAATTTATATCACTAAGAAAGAAATACTGATGTAATAAACAAATTAGTTTTTCCATTCAATTATGCTGCTAATGTTATGGGTACTGTAACCTTAAAGTTGTTTCTAGTTTCTGTTTCCTTCCTGGATCATACAGATATTGCAAAACAGTTTCTAGTTCAAAATGGGTGAGCACTGTGAAAGCAAAACTCCCCTTTGGTCTTTCCCCTGTTAACTTGCACAGTGCCATGTGAATGCAGCTGCCCATCAAACATGTCAGGTCCCAGCACACTGACCCAGCTGTCCTGGCTGTCTGTTTTCATTAGATGATTGGGATAATGTCCACGAGGGAGAACGTGGCATCATGTTGACAGGTGCCCTTGTAACATGTTTCTCTAAGATATTACCTTCTAACTATAAAAGAAGAATATTCTCATGGGTTGTGTTTTTCTTGTCTAGTAATGTCTTTCTTTCATAAGGTAAAGGACTCTAGGTTTTCATATTTTGACATGAGCAAAAAAAAGTTTAAAAGGTTCAAGGTTGCTTGTGACTTTTTAGTGTATTCTGCTGTGGACCTGAACAATCAGCATGAGCTCTTAGGTGGCATGATGAGTGCAATCATGTCCAGAGTGCAAATGCTGGAGTCTGCTCTCATTTTGAAAATTAAGAGAACTGGGAATTTGGACCAACAGATTTCATGATTGTTATAAAACCATGACTGAGAAAACAAGATGCCTGGCTGATGGTTACTCTCTTTGCTAATTACCTGCTTTTGCTTTGTTTTAAAATTGAAGTTCTTTGCCAATACTTTGAAGGAGTGCCATCTACTATGAGGTGCTGATTATTCCTTAATAGTAATGCAATGTTACTGTTATGTTTTTCTCAAATCATGCTGTAACAGAGAGAGTATTTATATCCATTTATCATCTGGAGAAATGGTCTGAGAAAGAGGAATTGATGGTGTTCTTGAGGTTTAAAACCATGTTCTAAGGCAGAATTAAAAGAGACTCAGTTTGCAGGCAGTACAGTGCCACAAGATGTCTTTCCTAACTCAGCTTGTTGAACACCAGTTGAATTCTGATGCCTGTTATTATTGTCCAAAGTTTTGCGTGTTCTTACTGAAGAGTAAATAATAGCTAGTCATCTAGGACTGAGTGGTGCCAAAAGCTGCTGGGACTGACCAATCTTTTTTCTTTCAGAAAGCAGTATGAGTGCAGATTTATAAAAGTGGGCTAGTTCTGCCAAGTAGAATAAGAATGAGGTTGGGACTTGGAGCACTGGGTTTTAGTCTCTTAGGTCTGTTAAGAATTGCCTGAGAAGCAGTCCCTAAAAGCTTTAAGGTGCTGACTGTGGGATATAGGCAGAATTCAGGTACCTAAGGCTGGAAGCACAGTCCTTAAAATCCACTCTGTTAGTCTGAAGGCATCTGTAGTCATTGGGGACTTTTCTCAAGGCCCTACATCAACACGAATTTCAGGCTGCCTTTAGAATAGCACAGTGCTTCTTGTCTCTGTCTCATGAGTCTTCCACTAAGCTGTTTACAGCCCTTCTGTTTCCAAGGGACATCTTGTGGGATATATTTTGAACATATGAATGCCTACTACAAGATCAGTCAAAACTCTCAGTTCTAATCTGAAGAAATAAGAGGGGTGAAAAGATGGTGAAATTCTTTTATGTGCTGCTTAGCTTTTAGGGCAGTCTCCCTCATGCAGAAAACTCAGAATTCCTTTCCCCCATGTGCCTGCCTCCAGCTTCAGTCGGCATCATGCTCTGCACAGGACTGACTGTGAGTTCCCAGGCTCTGTGGTTTCCTAGATTGTAGGGCAGTGAAAGGTGCAAGACTGAACTTCCTTTAAGTGGAGGAGGAAACTGAAATTGGGCTGCCTACATCTTAGCCCTGTGCCCTGATATCT
The DNA here is from genome assembly GCA_013396655.1 of Campylorhamphus procurvoides. Classification (NCBI taxonomy): domain Eukaryota; kingdom Metazoa; phylum Chordata; class Aves; order Passeriformes; family Dendrocolaptidae; genus Campylorhamphus; species Campylorhamphus procurvoides. Next base: position 35,036 of record WBMV01004307.1, on the reverse strand, counting down.
GGGGCATTGGGTGAAAGGGGAATGTCACTTCATCCCATGTCAGCCACGTTTCAGTCAGAAGAAGGATAGCTGACTGGTTGTCAGTAAGAAGCTGTTCAAGTGGGCAGTTCACCTGGATGTCAGGTGTGTGATCTCTAAAAGTGGAAGATGCACCTTCTGCAAAAGGTAATTTAGATGACATTTAGCTTAGTGTGAGCATTGTGTGAACACCACTGGTATTTGCTGACTTTCTCCATGAAGCACTGAGTGAGCTAAAGATCCTCATTCACAGTGATGGATGGTGCTGGTGAGAATGGGTAAGGGATCTGTGGTGCTCTTCAGAGCAAGAAACAACTCTCCTTGGAGGGCTGATCCTTGGTTTCTCTACAGTTCAATTGCACTTTTACTAAGAGAGTATTCTCGGCTGCAAAACTGGAGTGTTCTGCACACCCAGGACAAAACGGGCAGTGAATTTTGAATCCAGCAGACCTAGAGGTTTCCCTAGGCAACAGAACTGTCAAGATCTGTTGTCACATGTATTTGCAAGAGTATGTCTGGAAGACGTTATGAATGTGTAGTTCTGAGGTTGCGGAATGGAAAACCAAGGCCTTATATTAACTCTTAAAATCCACTTTCTGAGGTAATTTTGCTGGAATTTCACATATGTGAATTCTGGGTTATCTTAAAGCAGAAAATACCTTGTTTCTGCTCCAAAATAAGCTTATAGGCTTCCTCAATTCATTGCCCTGTAATTTCCCTGTAACCCTGACTGCTAAGAGCTTGTCTGAGTAACATGAGGGATAACTTACAGCAGGATCCCTACTCCTGCTAGTCCTCAGGTCTTTGCCTTTGATTTTGAAGGTTTATCTTCTGACTTGCTTTATTTCTAAAAGAAGGCTGAATGTAAGAATTAAGGGCTTATATTTGCAAAAAGAGTTTGCACTATTAGAGTGCTAGATAAATAAGGATTTATAGTTCATTCAAATGTAGCCATTCCTGAATTTCCTAATAAGTTGGGGTATGATTAGTCTTTTGATGTGGGAAACAGGTCTGTGGATTTCTTTACAGAGCAAGAAGAATTTGACCTTGGCCGGGCTGCTCTGTACCCATAAACAGCTTGCAGAGACTGAGAGAACCCAGGAGCAGCAGAAGACAAGTTTGCATAGAGGCAGTAGTTTTGTAACTGTGGCCAATAGGTGATTGTTTCTGTGTAATGAGGTCCAATAATGTTCATGCACGTACACTTAGGAAATATATAAAAGTACCTGTGTGAAATAGAGGGATAGATATATATAATAAAAGTTTTTACTCTTGTCAGTTCGGGATCTTCGCCTGGTTTTTATCAAGTCCGTCCCAGCAACAACGACATTTTGGGAGTGATTCTTGCCCATACGGTCCATTACTCTCTGAGTCCGTAGTATTTAATTTTGCCTAAGGAACTGTGCATTCAGAAGGATTTTTTCTGGCTTCTGTAAAGGAAGTTTCATTTCTGGCTGTTGTTTTCCATCTCTGAAGAAAATTCAGAGCTATTACCTGGTAGTGTTAAGAGGTGAGTGGGTAGTGCATTCCTTATATTGGCTGTGCTTGTGGCAAATATTCCTGAGGACAATGCAATGAATAGAAAGACTGAGCTGTAATTGACAGACCCAGACATGAAAGGAGAGACCTGCTTAGTGCACTTCTCATTACTCGGCAAACAGAAGGTCAAACTAATTAGTTCTCTTGATAACTTGCTCACTCCACTGTGGGAAAATTTGAATGTGTCTGAACAAAACTGGTTTGCAGTGCAACAGAGAATTGCCTTTCAAAATCATTAAAGAAACATTAAGGAAATCACAGGTGTAGTGCACCTGAGCAGATTACAAGGTTCTGTTAAACTAGTGCATATTTAAAATTAGGTTTTATTTCTGTCTTAATTTAATGCACCTTCATCACTTTAATGAGGACTCTTGTGAATTTTAGCAAAGGGGGAGCCGAAAGGGTCCCAATATGGCACTGATTTTGCACAAATAATTCCACCAGTTGTTTTCTGGCCAGATTTAGTGGCTGACAGTCCTTCATCTAGTTGGTTTCCAAGGAGCATGTGCCCTGCACTGAGGCTGGTTTCCTTCCTTAGGTCTATCAATGTACATCTCCTAATTACAGAGTCAAGTTAACGTATTGCAGAGTGAAGAGCATTTACAGAAATCTTGTGACTTGAATCTTTGTGGAAATTTGTTGTTGTGTACTCCATTAAATTAGTAAATGTATGTTTATTGGTTGGGATAATCTAATAGAATGACTTCAATGATTAAAAAAATTGTAGCCTTTTCATAGAAGTTTAGTACTTTGCTTCCTTGTTCCATGTCCTGCAAACTCAGAGGACAAAAAAGCTGTCTCTGCAGTATGATCTGGTGTAACTATAGTATGCTATTCTCACCACCCCAGGCTCTCTGGTCTTCCATCCTGATCTAAACAGTGGTGCTGCAAACCCAGTTTTGTGTCTAACAGTTTTATTTTAACTGATGTGGCTTCTAAATGTTGTTGGCATGAATCAATAGAAATCAAATGGGATCAGGATCCCCATGTGCTGCACGAATGCCATTTGAAAACCTACACACATGGAAATCCAAATCAGCTGGTACAGAGGGGAAGCCAGAAGGAGATTTGTTATCTATGTATGGGAAGCTAAGTCCAGGAGAAATCAAATAATTTATTGTAGCTCTCTTGGGAGAGCAAGTCTAGGGAGAATAAGAAGTGGAATTCAGATTTCTTGAATGTGGTCTGATTCCTCAGCAGAACTGCTTCGCACACTGATGCTTCTAGTCCAAAAAGCAGAATGTTCCAGCACTGTGGGTTTAACTGCTTTGTGCAGTGAAAGAATAAGCTGATGGGAAAGTACTCAAATGCTTTCTGGCAAAGGTTCGGGAGCTATCTAGTCTTTTCTAATAAGTTATCTTGTTTCCTTAAAGCTGTTCTGTAGTCCAAACCAAAAATAGATACAGATTTTGAAAGTAAGAGTAATGTGCAAGTAAGCTCATGTTAAAAAATGGGAAGTACCTAAATGCCTTTTTTGTTTGCTTTCTCTTGCAAAAAGGGCCCATGTTTTAGCAGAATACAGCAAGATTTCTTTTAAACATAGAAGTTAGGATTTTTTAATTTTTTTTTTGAGGGGAAGAGATTCTAAATATGAATTATTGTAGGGAAGTGTGTTTAATTTTAGGTTTTTCTTAAGTGTGTTTAAGTCCCAAATGTCAGCTCTTTTGTATCAGGGCCATTTCTGTCTGCTGTACAATCTAGTTTTGAAAGAGAAGGAAAAAATTGTTTTAATTTTTATTGGTCGCTGTGTAGTTAATCCTTCTCTTCTTACACTTTTCCATGGTATATTCCCTGCTGGCTCCTTCTGGTTTGCCTTGACATCTAGACTTGGATCATGCATAACCAACACCTGATGGTGTCAGTGGGGCCACTGCATACATGAGTGTCCTCACAGTAGTGCCCTGCCAGCAGTGATGACATTCCAGCCCTGAGTTTGACATTGATACCTGTTCCAAAGGCAGCAGGAAATCTTGTTGCATGCTCATGTTTAAAAATACATGCATATGATTTTAAAGTGTTTTCTTTTTTACTTAGTCTTTAATTCAGCCCACTCCACACTGCTTGTTTAATTCTTGACCTTGCGACCATATACATGTTAGTTGTGTGTGTATGTAAGAAAATGTTTATATTAGATCTGTGTGGGCATTCTACTTTTTCATGTTTAGTGTCTACATCTGTCTGTTACTAAATTAATCTTTGAATTGTTTTTTTATGTACACGTTATTTTGATGCATCAGTGTTGGCTTTTTGGCTTTTCAGACAAAAGTAAAGAAGTCATTTTACAGATTTTTTTTCTTGAAACTTTAGGCAATTTTGTTTTAGTTGTCAAGATAAATGGAAATCAGTTGCCACATGCCATCAGCAGATATCCAGCAAAAAGATTTTTCTTTTGACTCTGTGTGAGAAAAAACCTGCCCATGTGCCTAAGTGAAGTCTACTTGCACTGTATTATTACATTTTGCTGAAGTTCTATTACAAGTGAAGTTCTCATGGAAACCTACTTCATTCATCATTTGATTGTTGTGGCGTATCCTGAGACAGTCAATGACTGAGCTGAACAGAATGAGTTTTATTAACTCAAGTAGTCCATTTACCACTATTAAGTAAACACTGAATAGTAACTGCTGAAGTTGCACTACTCTGCATCAGCTGAGCCCTGTGACAGCAATACCTTCACTATTTGACACTTTTTTCTTCCTTAGTGAGCATTTTAATAAGAAAAGTGTTCTTTAGCACTGGATTTGAGATACGTTTTATTTGTTAGACTTGCAATAAAAGATGACTGCTAAATGTGTTGCCTGAGGTAGACCATAGTGTAAATCATGCTGATGTTCTGTCTTTCATGGCCTTATTGTGTGCAAGGTATGTGGGACTGAGTCGTCTCAGCCTATGGGGTGCAGCAGTACTAAAATCCAGAAAAGCACCAGGTGTAAATGAGGGATTTTCCTTTAAGTCAAAGTGCTGTTCTGGTAACGCAGGGTAGCTCTAAAAAAAATATGTTTTGAAGGACTTTTGGAAGGTCTGTCCTCTGGAACAGTTTTTCTTTATCTCCCTCCCAACCCCCACCCATCAGGCATCAGAGCAATAACATGAACATCTTACTGCTCTGCAACTGAGTCATTGTGAAGAATTGTTGAACAGGCAGTAACTGCAGAACAGCAGTTGCAACCATTGATGTTCAGCTCCCTCACATGCCAAGAAATGAGCCCAGAAGTTAATTAAATATGTCTTCCCCAAGTCCACCCCAAGTACAGGTGTTCTGGTTAGTGGTGTGGGGCTTGCTGTCTGTTGAATCTCGTGTTTGTCCCATAAGGTTCTGTTGTAGTGCATGAGTTTAACAATTTTGGTGAGGACATGAGTACAAGGGGGCAGGAATAAAAGTACGAGTAACTCTTTTGGCCTGTACAACTTCCTTGCAACAGAAACTGAAATGGGAGAGAAAGGGAGAAGTGAGTGTGGGCTACTCTGTGTACACAGTGATAATTCATTCCTTTATGGATATTTCCCATGAGGAGGTGGCCTACTGGAATTTCTGCCCATTCTAGAAGGCTGCACTTTGGGTGAAATGCAGGTACTGTGTCATAAAATAATCAAAGTTGACAATTGGCAGATTCCCCTGTAGCAAGGATTGACTTTACAATCTCATTCAAGTGGGGCATGTCGCTTTTCCTTCTCTCTCTCCTGAAGGAGGCTGCCAATGATTAATTCTCATTTCCTTTGCTCTGTCTCCTGAAAAAAGCTGCCAGTGATTGACACAGAGCATTCGCTCCGTGGCATCACTCTCAAGATATAGTGTTTCACTGGAATTTTATAAACCTTAGATATAAACTTTTTGAAATTAATTTCTTAATATAATGCCCCCCCCTTCAGAGTGTCAAGGATACTCTTGCTTCTACCTTTCCCTGTCCTGGGTAGATGAATACAAACTGCCTACTTGGAGGTGAGAATCAGGAGGTAAATGTATTTGCTTTAAAGCTGGTGCACCTGACTAAGATGCTGCTGATGCTTTTTGGAATTTGTTACTACACAACCTTGAGTTGTAAGTTTTTAATAAATAATTTGTTTATTTAAAATGGGAAGATGAAAAAGTCCTTCTCATGCTGGAGGAGAGTTATGCTGGAAATATATGAAGTAACCCTGCCCACTTCCAAACTGGTTGAGTTTTTGATGTTAATGTTTGTAGGATTACAATTCCCAGCTGATGAAATGGTAGGTTTGGGTCCTATTTTAATGTTTTCCTAATGGTAGCAATATCTTCTTTTTAAGAAAAGTAAGGACTAAAATTCTTCTGCACCATGTAACGCCATGGGAAGAGTGCACACAAATCAGATGAACATCATGATAAAATTATGAGTCTGGCTCCAATCTGTGTTTGTAAGTCATCCCTGACCAGACTGTTTTGTAACACTAGCAAGGACTTTGATGTAGGCTGGTTTTAAATTAGTACGTTTAGCAATGACCTGCTTCCTGTTTTACTTTAGATAAAAGTTTTGAGCCCACTATTACACAGCAACAGGCTGTAGAAGTTGTAGTGGATGTGGAGTGGGGACCCTATGTGACTTCTTCCACGTCTCTGCCACACTATGGGCAGCTGGAAATGCCAGTCAATGAGGAGCCCTGAGCTCTAACCTTAATGCAGCACTGTCTGTCCTAGCAGGCTGCCATTTCTTGACACTTGAAATGTATATTTTGTGGCTGATACTAATTACACAGCAGTATTAAACAGAAATTAAGCATGTGTTCATGCATGAGCGTGAGATATGGGCCTGTGTGAACAGAAGTAGAGAAGGCAGAGATGGCAGCTCATATGGAGCAGAATTCAAAATACCAAGTGCTGCACACACATCTAGAAGCAGAGAGAACTGGAGGCATTGAGTTGCAATTGCATGCCTCTCTTTGCCTCTGAACCGCAGAAACATTTTAATAATGTTGTGGTATGAGTAAGGACATCGCTGTGCACAATTCTTTTGCTGACTCTAGTAATAAAGCATTCTACCCTTTATTTATAGGACTGCCTCAAGGATCTGACAGGAGGAATTGAGTGTGCTGCCAAGATATTAAATGAAATTCCCCAGGAAGACATTCAGTGTACTAAAAGAGCCTCAAAGGCAGAGAGGGAAGGAAATAGGCAAGGTAAGTCATACATAATGTTGTCGGTTGGCGTCCATTGATCTCATCCAGCATCCTTTGAGAGTGGAATATCCATAAAAGTCTTTTAAAAGTCACTTGGATATTCTGGACAGTGTGCTCACAGACAGCAGTAGTAAGGTTAACTGTGGGAAGCTATTTTCTTTCGATCCAATTAAATAAAATATAAAAATAATGTTGCTGTCTCAGTCCATTGTTGTTAATCTGAAAAGTCAGCAAATTAAAACATATTTTATCTTTAATATTTTTAGCTCTCTGCTAAAGATTTCCCTGGAGAAGGGCCATCAGCATGGGACTAGAAGAGATGACCAGTCCCTTGAGCTTGTGCTCTCTCTGCAGCACAGCCAGTGAGGGATACCTGAGATGAGTACAGGAATGGGACAAGCATGTAGGGACTGTGATGCAATCAACAAGCATATATATATCAAACCTAAGAATAATCATGAATCAAGGACCATCTGAATCTTTTTGGTAGCTTGTGGTTCTGTTAACCAACATTGTGGTTGTGAATTACATTTCTAATCCTTCTTGTTCCCTCTTCCAGCACAAACATAAATGAAATTTGTTGTACCATGTTCTTAAAAAGAAATAGAACTACATCATGTTGTTGATGAAGTCCTTGGAGCTGTGCAAACTGTACAAGAAATATTGATATTATAGTCTCTGAAATGTGACACCCTAACTTTACTCTTGTCATTGATTTGGGTAACTAGCAAAAGGGTGCACCCCTCAATCTTTTTCCTTGCTTCAAACCGTTAACTCTTTTCTCCAATTTATATAAGGTATTGTATTGTGTGCACTGTATTCACAGGCACTAGATAGCATTAGGCAGGCAGACATAAACCTTATGTTTTGAGTCTCATATTTTCTTTTCCCTTTTTTTTGTAGGCTCAGATTGCTCTGGGGTACAGTAAAAAATAGTACTTCCTCATTTTAACAGTTCATATCCTTTTCATCAGGAATCTTAACCTTCCTTGTGCTGGTTTAATGACTGATGTTATTGCTGAAAAAAACGGAATTTGTCTGCCCATTTCATTTAAATTTCAATTAAAAAATTAAATCAGCAGCTTTAAGGAACACTACCTTCCTCACTGTGGCTAAGGGCTAGAATAGTTTACATTTACACTCCCCTGGCCCAAAATTATGGTAATGGCATATGGATTAGTCTTTTATGTAAATGCCATTCAGGTTTCCTCGCAGTTGGAAAACAATGTAGTGATGCCTTGTAAGATGCTTTGCTGGGCAGAGTTGTTCAAAAGAGCCTAAAGATGGTAATAGGCTTAACATAGAGTCACTGTTTCCCACTGAAGTGACTCTAGTTGCTAAGCAGGAAATACAGCAGGCCACCAATACCGAGCATAAGGACTACTTTGGGGATCTTTATTCTTAAAACTGAAACAACTCTGTCTGCTTTGAAAAGTTGCAAGCGAGGGCCTAGTTGGAATTTGGCCTGTTTAGACTTTGACTGAAACATCCGTGTAACACTAAATTAAAAAATTCCTCTAAGTTTTGATGACGAAAATATGTCAGTGCTTTAAAAACAAAACAAAGAAGTCACTTTGAACCTGAACAAATACTTCACCCTTTTCCATGACTTTTCTAGTAGACTTCTTATTGATTGCAGAGGGAACTTTCAATACTCATGTTTCTAGCATTGGACCTTTTCACTAAACAGCTGCACCTAAATTTTAGCAGATGTTTCTCTATGTTAAGCTTTTTGAAACCTCTAAGGATTTTTTCCACTTAAGTACATTAGGACCAAATGTGGAATAACTGAAAGTCAAGAAACTTTGCATTTATCATAAAAGTGCTTTCTAATAACAGAAAAAGTGATATTAAGGCCTTTATTATTGTCTTCTGGATCAAATTGCTACAAATTAGCCCATATTTAGTCCAGTAAAAATGTTCTGAATACTTTGTATTGAATATGAACTGTAATGAAATAAAGTGGCAGTTGAATGAGCAGACGAATTAAAAAGGAGAATCTTTTACAGCTGGGAAGTGCTTTGATATGTCATTTATGATTTCCATGCTGCACCATGTGCTAGCATTAAGTGTGGCTTATTGATGGTCTGCCTGCATTTGTGTGGGTGGAGCTGTACTACCTCTGTTTTGGTTCTGATACCAAGATGATGAGAACCATCACTTACAGTGAGTGCAACTGTTTGAAACTGGAGTTCAGAAACAGGAGTTTTATTCCAATGAGCAAACAAATAACTGCAGTAAGGTGAAAGAAGTTTTGAGTCGTGTTTTTGCACTGCTTGGTAAAGAAATACATCAAGCAAGCCCATGTTTTCAGTTATTTGTGTAACGATTCAGGTATTTCAACAGAGTAAGTTTGCAAACCCTACTGAGATTTTTATGATTACCCTTTTTCCCCTTCCTTCACCACCTCCACCCCCACTTTTCTGCTGTCTGTAGAGGTGGTATTTCCTCATCTTCAGCTGTTGCATGCAAGCCCCTCACTGTCCCTGGCAAGATGAGTTCAATGTTTGGAATTGCTCCATCCTGTGTTCTTTTTGCAAATGTGTTGGTTGACTGTGCAGGATTTGTAGGCAAAATGTGGGAGCCTGCTTTTAAGCTGTATTTGTGATACTCTGTTGTACTGTTACTGCATTGAGTAGTGTCCACGTCTGGGAGACCAGTTGGCTTTCCCTTGCACTGACATCCATGCTGTTATTGCTTTCCTGAGTGTATGAAGCTCATGCTGCAGGAAAGCACTTGCCTTAGTGACCATGCAGGTACAAAAGAATATCTTAAGCCTAGCAACATTCGTGTATCTTTCAGGTACCTGTTCTTTATGGAAAGAAAACTCCATATGAAAAGAAAATAGGTGCCAAGAAGGTTTCCTAACAGAACAAAAAATAACTCTTAAAGTGTAACAGCCTTCATTTCTATCCACACCCCAGGAGACTATGAAAATGTTCTAAGCTCTTACTCTGAAGTGTGGAACGACCTTTCCTGCCCCTGCAGCCTGATAATCCGGAGCTGTGCTTCTCTGAAGCTCACCATTCTATCTTGTTGCATAAGTTGAGATAGAGGGGTGAGATTTAAAGGAGAACAAGAGTGGCCATAGAGTTAGACCTGTGGCCAGTTCCTGCTGACTTCTACTCCACTGAATGTTTCAGGAGTAGTTTTACTGGAGAGGCTGAGGAGATTTTTGCCAACAAGGAGTACCTCATTACAGTGCCTCCATCCAGTGTTTCTGGATGCTAGCAGCATCCAAGCAGTTAGGCATGGGGCACACTCACATTGAAACTGAGCTGACAATCCTTGCTCAAAAGACAAAGGCTGTTAGATGGTCCTCAGTGCAAGGCTAATAGTTCCATGCTTTACAGCTAGATTGGAGTGTGGCCACAGCACACCTGGGGCCTGCTCACAAGAGTATCTGGCTACCCTTACAACAGAAGGTGCAAAATACATTTCTTTCCCTAGTCACTTCCAGCTAGGGACTGATTTTTCTTCCTTGAAGAATGACTTTTCTCATCTTTATAATATTGAAAGCTGTTTTTCCGTATTTAGTTTTCTATTTTTTTTTAATATGAAATGCTATATATGAAGAGTGAGGATTATGGGGTTTGATGTTGTTCAGCTGGAATAAAAGCCTATACTCTTTTACTTAATCTGCCTTTACAAATTCTGCAGCCTCACCATGGAAACCCGGAAAACTTAGTAGAAGATCTTTGCTGTAGTCTTTGATTTACAATTAAAAGACATTAAAGCCATGTTACAGTTTCAAACCCAAGCTGGAATTCCTTCCAAATAGCTTGGAGCCAACGCCCCAGCGTCGGTAAAGACGTTTAACAAAAGAGACAAAAGACATGCATATGCTGATCTTATCTACTGTGGCCAGGTCTTTTGTTTGGATCTTCCCCCAGCAGGGGAGAGAGGGGGAAGGGGTTGGTGTTTCTGGCTCTCTGCGCAGGTCAGGGAGCTCAGTCTCTCGNTCTGGATATATATATGTGTGTGTGTGTGTGTGTGTGTGTGTGTGTGTGTGTGTGTTGTGGTTAAGAACTGTTATTTTTTTTCTATATTTATATATTTTTCCCTAATTAAAGTTCTGTTTTCTAAATTTAAAAGGAGAGGGATTATTTCTTGGCTAGCATAATATCTTAGTTCTCTTTCGAACTAAGACAAGCCATTTATGTGCTGGCCTGTACCCCAGTAGGGGTTAGATGGAGTGCAGCATGAGAATTTCTGTTGTAAATGCTGAATATCTGCCGGCATTTTGGTTTTTCTGAAACTGTAAAAAAATTAAGGAATCTGTTTGGTTATGTGGGTATGAAATAGTCATTCTGCTTCAAAAGAGCAAAACAGTGTTCTTCCTGGAGGAACGTTACATCCTTGGAGGAGGAGAATCTGAGGCGCAGAAGTGAGGAAGACAAGGAATGGACCTATGCGTGCAGAAAATGTTAATGGCCATGTAGGACCAGTGTCTGATGATTCACTGAGTGTTTCCTGGAATGAGAGACAGACTTTGATCCCCCAGAACAACCATCAACATGGCCACTGGGAACCTGTAGAGCTGTTAACTTTTGGGGCCATATGTACCAGCGTCCTGAATATCTACCCCTTATGGGTGTCTCCTTTTTCTCAGCTGAGAATGACTTTGTTTAGGTGCTTTAGAGTGGGAAAGACTAATGATTTATTCTGTTTAGATTGATTCAAAGTTCTCCGAGTTCTGATGATAAATGGGACTGTCATTGGAAGGGGCTGCTGTCATTTAATTGCAGCATATATTAAGTTTACAGGACACTGAGAAAAATAATCAACCCAAAAACCAGCTTTGGACACTGGACTGGTTAAAACAAGAAACTGAATGGATGGACAATTGGAAAGAGGCCATGGCAGAAACCATAAACGGGTTTTTGTTATTTAATGTGCTCAGTTGGTAATTTCTGCTTGGCTACATTTTTGTTACTTCTGTCATATAAATTAGAATATTTCCATTGGATTTTGGAAGTCATTGTGTGCAATAAGTTGGTGCCCTGTCTCACAGAATAAACAAATTCATTTTCATCATACATAGGTGTTAATCTCTTTCACACTAATTTAGAATTCTTAATGCCTGTTCAATCATCATTTTGGGAGCAAAACCAATTAGACAAATGCATTTTAAATGGAGATAGTATTAGGAAGAATATTTATGAAGCTAAGAAATATATCAGTGGCAGACTGAAGATTATCTCTTTCCCAAAATAGTATAATTTTGGACCTAAGATTGGTAAAATTTGTGCCAATTTCTGTGAATTGTTTCAGCTGAAAGAATAAGAAAATCAAAACTTTTTCCAATCTTGAATGTCACCCTGATTTAAATTAGGTGTGTTTAAAAATGAAAATTAGTGCCTGAAGTTTATTTTTTCACCTTTACATTGTGGCTTTTTCTGGACATTTTGTTTCTATACTATATTTTTTCAGGTATATGGATTTGTTTTAATGCAGTTGTTTGTAATTATAGTTGCTAAATTTCTACTTTCTTGTTCAGTTGTTGGGTTAAGCTGGAAGCCGTGGGAAATTTGAGTTGATTTTTAAACCATTTTAAATGCACCAAGGATCTGTAATTTTTTTTTATTAGGAGAGGGAATAGAAGCTTAATTCTAGTTTTCTAAAAGGCAATTTGTTTAGTAATGTGGCTGTTTCTTACATGGACTATATGCTAACTAATGTTCAATTACTTCTGTCAGCACAGTATTACTGTAGTACTACCAGTTTTTCTCATATTAATGGTTTTACAATTACTGAAATGGTGTTTCCAAACCCAAATGTATTTGGGAGGGTTGGATATATTTAGTCAAAGTTTTCAGGTTTTCTACAGGAAAGAATGAAACATCTAAGTGAAAATAGTCCTCAGAGGTATTACTTGGAAGGAACATTTTCTGTGTGTTATACATGAATCTTAATTTTCACTAGCTCTCTTCATATTAAGAACTTTCTCAGAGGAAAAACTGCAAAATCCAAATCATTGTAATAAGACATGCACAGAATACAAGACAGGAGCTGTAGTAGGTTATTGTGCCAAGCAATGGGGCTTGGGTTGCTTCCATTAACACTAGATGGTAACTTCAGATTGGTTTCTATTGTGTTTTTATGCTGTCAGTGACACCCAGAAAGGTGAAAATCATTGTTTCTGATTTCTGACAAGTACAAGTAAGAAAAACACGTTTAAAAGCATAGACAACAAAAGTCCTGTACCTGGCTGAAAAGATATGGTTATTAGTGTGAATTTGCTGTAGTCATAGACCCAAAGGTACTCCAGTGACAGCACCAAAGCTGCTGCACTCTGTCTTGCACTGACCCTCCCAGGGCAGGGCTTTGGAGTCCTTTCTGCTGTCTTAAAATAAGAATTTGCAGCAAAATACCTTATGTCACCCTGCCCCTTAACAGTCCTGTTTGCAGCACCCTTGCAAACAGCTATGAATAGCAACAGGTTTGTTTGGGCTTTTTTGTTTGCTTTATTTTTTTTTGTTTGTTTGCTTGTTGGCTTTTGGGGGTTTTATTTTTTTGGTTGGTTTTTGGGTTTGGGTTTGGTTTTTTTTTTTGTTTTTTTTTTGAGAGAAACACATATTTCTGCTCCTACTAGGTACCCATTGTTCCATTGTTAGCTGGGTGTCATGTCTAGAGTCCTAGCCAGATCCAATAAAAGCTCTCTGCACACAGTGTCTGCTTTTGCAGAGCTTTTAAGAGGTGCTTGTGTTCAATTACAAGGGGCTTGCTGGCTGCCTTAGCACACAGTGGGTTTAGTTCATGTTTCAATAATTGCTTTATCAAACCTTTTGAACAGAGAAGCTTCATGCACACTTTTGAGTGACTTTTTTCCCCTCACCCTTCATCAGTAGGTACCCTGGGTTCATGTCTGATTTTGCACAGTGTGGTGGTGTCTTCTGCACTCTGTAGCATTGTCTGTTATGATAACAGGCTGTGACATACAGCTCTGTGTAACTTACCTCTGCCTACTTTGTAGCACCAACATGACTTCCTTCTATGTGTTATAGATGAATTTATAATTTGCCAGAATCAACCAAATAAGTATTTTTATTACTTTTATTTGACTAAATGTAGAAATAGAGGTTTTAGGAATAGTTTCAACCCTTAGCAACCTCCCTCCCCTCCCCTTTTTCCGGTGTTCAGCTGGCAACCACCCTTCCCTCTTTTCCTCTCCCGTGTTCTCCCGGCTGGTGCCCGAGCCCCACCCCCTGTGCCCCCGTGCACGCTGCGTGTTCAGGTGTCTTAGAGTGGGAGACAAGTCACACAATCAATGTCATTGATAAGCAAGTCTCTACTTTATTATGCTATGAGCAGACTTTTATATGTTACTTACAATACTTGGCGCAATCTTATTGGTCTACTTCAAGAATTAAGCAGTGTGTCTGCAGTTTGGCAGTTTATAGTTTCACAAGCTCAGTTTTGTTAACTTTGTATTTTCACATCTTGTTTCACCTCCTGTGCTTGCATACTGTTCTTTCTAAAGGTCATCTCAATCTTGTCACATCAGTATCTAAACTTTGTTGCTTTGTATCAAATTCTCCAGGCACCCATGTCCCTGGTCTTGTAACCATTCCTCAACATTCAGGGCCCTTCTCCCTCCCCCTCCCCCTTTGCTGGCCACGCACCGCGGCCCCTTTCTCCCTCCCCCTCTAAGCCCGCTCAGCCTGGAGCGAGGCAGCCTTCCCCTTCTCTTCCAGAGCTTCCATTGACTGGCTTTTTGGCACCGTGGCCACGGATCCCTCCCCTCCCCATACACCTATGTTAGCTGCCAGGCATTGACCCTTCCTGATCCCCAGAGCGTGTGATGGCAGCCCCTTCCCACTCCCCCACCCGGCACTGCATGCAAGCCCAGCTCCGGCAGCAGCTGCGTCAGCGGAGCCGAGCTGAACCGAGCAGAGCCGAGCAGAGCCGAGCAGAGCTGAGCCAAGCTGAGCGGGGCAGCCCCACTCCTGCCGCGCTGGGCCAGTGCAGCCCCGGTTCAGGACCCCAAAAAGCCGCGGAGTGGCACCCTCTGCCCCAGCCCCCTCCCGCCACCTCTTCCATCTCTCCTGGCCGTGCCCGCCGACCCACGCTGCTTAGAATGTCCTGGCNAAATAGAGGTTTTAGGAATAGTTTCAACCCTTAGCAACCTCCCTCCCCTCCCCTTTTTCCGGTGTTCAGCTGGCAACCACCCTTCCCTCTTTTCCTCTCCCGTGTTCTCCCGGCTGGTGCCCGAGCCCCACCCCCTGTGCCCCCGTGCACGCTGCGTGTTCAGGTGTCTTAGAGTGGGAGACAAGTCACACAATCAATGTCATTGATAAGCAAGTCTCTACTTTATTATGCTATGAGCAGACTTTTATATGTTACTTACAATACTTGGCGCAATCTTATTGGTCTACTTCAAGAATTAAGCAGTGTGTCTGCAGTTTGGCAGTTTATAGTTTCACAAGCTCAGTTTTGTTAACTTTGTATTTTCACATCTTGTTTCACCTCCTGTGCTTGCATACTGTTCTTTCTAAAGGTCATCTCAATCTTGTCACATCAGTATCTAAACTTTGTTGCTTTGTATCAAATTCTCCAGGCACCCATGTCCCTGGTCTTGTAACCATTCCTCAACATTCAGGGCCCTTCTCCCTCCCCCTCCCCCTTTGCTGGCCACGCACCGCGGCCCCTTTCTCCCTCCCCCTCTAAGCCCGCTCAGCCTGGAGCGAGGCAGCCTTCCCCTTCTCTTCCAGAGCTTCCATTGACTGGCTTTTTGGCACCGTGGCCACGGATCCCTCCCCTCCCCATACACCTATGTTAGCTGCCAGGCATTGACCCTTCCTGATCCCCAGAGCGTGTGATGGCAGCCCCTTCCCACTCCCCCACCCGGCACTGCATGCAAGCCCAGCTCCGGCAGCAGCTGCGTCAGCGGAGCCGAGCTGAGCCGAGCAGAGCCGAGCAGAGCTGAGCCAAGCTGAGCGGGGCAGCCCCACTCCTGCCGCGCTGGGCCAGTGCAGCCCCGGTTCAGGACCCCAAAAAGCCGCGGAGTGGCACCCTCTGCCCCAGCCCCCTCCCGCCACCTCTTCCATCTCTCCTGGCCGTGCCCGCCGACCCACGCTGCTTAGAATGTCCTGGCNGGGCCGTGCCCGCCCACCCACGCTGCTTAGAATGTCCTGGCCCCGATCTGGGACTGGGCAGCCCCCCCCCCAAACCCGCCTGTAACCCCCAAATTCCTGGCGCTGTCCATGCCTTTTGCATGGCCGTGTTCCCCCTTCACGTGATCGGAGCGGTTGCCAGCAGAGCCCGCCCAGTGAAACTGGTTCCCCAGCCGTCCCTGCTCCCAGCCCTAAGTGTCTGTTCCCACATACCGGGGCAGCCCTGGCCTCTCCCACACCCTCCCCCGAAAGCTGGTGCTGCCTCCCTGGTGCCCCATCTGTGCCCCATGCCCCATTCCTGGGGCGCATCCGGTGTCTCCCCCCCACTCCCCCCAAGCCCCATGGCAGCTGCTGGCTCCTATTAGCTGTGCCGGCGTTGGAGCCAGCTCCTGGAGCAACTGGTGCTGTGGGAGCACCCTGGTTGCGGCTGCTATGGTTTCCTCTGCCCACGACCAGCTTCGCCGTGTCTGGGAAGGACCCAGCACCTCAGAGATGGATGCCGCTTCTCCAAGCCTCCAGCGTCCGCCAGGATCCTGTAGCCGTCTCGGAAACAGGAGCCCACCATCCCAAGATCTCTTGGACCACGTTGAAGCCTTGTGCCAAGTGGACGGTGGTTATGTGATACCCAAAACTTTCGCAACGCAGAGTACTTCACAATACCTGAGGGCAAACAGCACATATGCAAAAGGGCGTGGCTTACGCAGGCAAAAGTGAATAAAAGCTGAGCTCTGGCTGAGTGCCAGTGCGTGCGTTGGTCAGCCTAGCCTGACTACGCCGCCCAGCATTCTGCTGTTGGCCTCTGGGCTTACCTTCAAAAGAGCTGATATCACNCTGGCTGAGTGCCAGTGCGTGCGTTGGTCAGCCTAGCCTGACTACGCCGCCCAGCATTCTGCTGTTGGCCTCTGGGCTTACCTTCAAAAGAGCTGATATCACTGGCGTGCAGGGCTGAAATCACCGAGCTGAAATCATTCATTGCTTTTTCTAATAAAGTTCACTCAGTGTTTTTTTTTATTTTAACAAATAAAATTAATACTGGTTTTATATAAATAAATAAATAAAATTAATTGCTGAAACCACTCATTGCGCTACGCCTATAACATATGGACTCTGCTTGCCAAAGTTCCTTGGGATTTTTTGTGTGCACAGCACTAACCCTTCTGAAGAACATCATTTGGCAGAATGAGTCTGATTTTCATACAAGAAAACAAGAGTCTAGAAATGACATGGGAATCTGGAATTTTTTCTTTTTTGTTGATATTCATTTAAATTTCTAGTTTGGTTAATGTGATTAAGGTGCTTTGCAAGGCTTTATGCTACTGTTAATTGAGATGTTTTTACATTCCTATGTACATGCACACAATTTCCTTTTCAGAGGGAGCCTTGCCAAGCCGTGTGTGAGGGTATGACTCTGTGAAGGGAGGATGCTTGGCAGGGTTTCTGAAGCTTTTGTTTAAAAGGAAGAGTCGCCTAAAGGTCAGTGTGCCCCAGGTGTTGGAGAAAGGCATCTCCCTCCTGTGCAAAGAAGACTGTGAATCGTTCAGGAATCAGGAAGTGGAATTCTGGCTCAAAAGCACATATAGCTCAGTGCTTGCATGACCTGAGACTCTGCCATTGGTTCCCAGAGTAGACATGCTTCCTTGTCATAACTGTATAAAAGAAGGAAGGTGTGTACGAACTTTTTTATTTTGGTTTGATGAGTGGTAGGGAGAGGAATTTCCAGAAAACTTAGAAGATCTCAAAGCAAAATAGTGGGAGGTTGTCTTTTTGGGACTTGAGAAACTAAACTGAGCAGGGTACCAATAGATAGCAGTGATGGATACTCTTGTGCTTGCAGGGAAATACCTCAGCTGAGATATTCCAACAGGCCTTATCTCATCTGTCTCTGCTGAAATTGTCTGTCTTGGAGGCTCAGTGAGCTAAGGCAGGATGACTACAGATGTTATCTGCTACATGATGGAGAAATAAGCACTTTAAAACCAAACAAACATAGTGGTTACAGTAATCCTCTTTCCAAAAAATGGTTTGCAATCATGCAAACATAAACACATACTATAGAATTCTGAGCAAGTGTAATCTGCTCCCATTCAAATAGAGCGGATTGCTGCTTTTCACAGCTTTAGCTTATGATATCTGCAATATAATTATAGTGTAGAAATAGGAGGGATGGAAGGAATTTAGTTAAAGCAACAAGTTTCCCAGTGGGAGATAAATACAGATGTTGCAGGAAACTTGGCACAAATAGCACAACACATACACTGAATTAAATAAATATTCTGACACAGAGAGGGTGCTGACCCTTTTCTGAGCAGGCAGCATGGGAAGAATGCATTGGAGTTTTGCCACCTCTTCTTAAAAAGTGAGTGGAACTCCCATGACTGACTTCTTGTCAGAGGTCGGTCGAGGTCAGCTCACTTTGTCCCAGCAGAGAACCTGGAGCAGAGCCAAGAGGAAAGTTGGGGGGAAGAAGCCATGCTTTGCTTTCCTTATCTTCAGGCTCAAGAGTGCAGTTTAGTACTGGCTGCACAACACATGAGCCTCACTGTTTTCAAGCGATTTGCTAATGGCCCTGGAGAGCTACTGGGAAAGCCCCAGAGTCTTTTCTCTGCTGGCTGCCTGAATGCGCTGTCAAAAGCAGGTGAAGAGAACTGCTGTGCCAATGGGGACCTCTCCTTGCCTCGCCCTGGTCAAGAACAACTAAGTTTCTCAGTAAGGGTACGTGCACATCCTGTTTCTGCCAGTTGCAGGGAGGGCAGAGCCTCGGGCATGCTGTGGAAACACTAGGGGTGCAAACGTGGCTGGTGTGAGTATACTTAGCCTGATGTCCAAAAGGTTAAGCAGTTGTGGCAAGACTTGAAATGTTTTTTAATTACTAGAACTTCAATTATAAATACATTCTTCACATTTCTTGTAGCTGTCACAAATAAATTATGATAGGAAGTGTCTTTCTGTTGAAACATTTGAGAGGTGTTAGTAATGCTCAGCCCTGTGTAGCAAGGAACTGAAATGCAACCATAAATAATGGCAACTGCTGCAGGACACAAACGAGGCATTTGACTTGTATATATAGTTTGCTAATAATAATGCAAATGCTAAATAGTTTGATATTTCACAGATTTAAGATTTCACAGAATACACTGAGTTGGACAGGACCGACAGGGGTCATTGAGTCCAATTGTTAAGTGAATAGCCCATAAGGGAATTGAAGCTGTGGACCTTGGTGTTATTAACACCATGCTCTCACCATTTGACATGAAATCCTCTGTTTTGAAGGGCCAGCCCCTCTTGTTGGAAGAAGGAGGCTAACTGAAGTGCTGAGGCCTGAACAACAGACCCTGAGCCAGCATTGACCTCTAGATGAACTTTCCAACCTAATGTTATATTTAGTCATGTATCTGCTTATTAGACAAAATTGTGCATAATCATTAGTAAAATATGTAGTATGGTAAGACTACACCTGTGTAAATATGTATGCTTATTAAGTAAGATATATTTGTATTCACTTATTAGTGAACATTTGTATCTGTTCATTAATGAAATACGAATGTATTTAAGTTTCTGTATTTAGAGACTGGTCAAGGCCATGGAAGAAGATGACTGGCCTTGTTTGGCAGCAGATGATCCTAACTGATTCCCTTGATTTTCCTCAGAGCCCTGGCCAGGCTTTGGGTGAAACCCAAGGGAAGAGAAAGCCAGATGTTTCCGCACCAGTAGTGACATAAACTTGTTTAACAATACAAAAGCTGGATCCTTTTGGAGCAAAGGCAGAGACCTCACCCATGAGAGGATGCACCATGTGAGATTTCCCAGTTCCCAGGGATTGGTTCTCTGACCCTTCGCTGGGATCGGGGCTCCCCAGCTGACATCTGGGTCTGGATGGTGGGAAGGGATTAACAGGGTAACTTGGGATTATCTTTCTTAATCACTATTGACATTCTTTGTAGTAATGATTATGTGTATTGCCAAGCTTATCCTTTTGTAATTCTTTCCTTCTTTTTTAATTCTTTGTTGTTTTGCACTATAGTAAACTTACACACTTGATCCTTAAAGCTGGTGTCTGTGTCTCTTGTGCTGACCCTCGTCCCCTGGCAAAACACCAACTCAGCTGATGGAATTCAGCATTGTTCTGCTCTTGTTTAAATCTACTTGGAGTTTCATGGAGCTCAGGAACTTATGTTCACTGGTATTTCAGATTCAGTGGGCTCAGGTCAGTGTTTTCTTGGTGCAGCAGTTATGTGGGAGCGTGGTGTAGTGACTTGACAGATATAGGTGACTGTATGTGGGAATTCTGGTGTTCGGTCATCTGAGAGCTGTACAGGATTTGGAGTGGGAAGAGTGGAGGAGAGATCTTGAGAAAGATGAAGTCATAAGGAAAAGTGAGAGGGTAAATAATTTCTGGTGTCTGAGCAGAATATGGCTGAGGTGTTTGAGTTTAGGTGTTTTTTGGGTTTGGTTTTGGGGTTTTTTTTGTGCATGTGGTTTAGTTTTATTTTTCAAATGGGCTTTGTCCAAATATGGTAGAATTCCTGGTTCATGACTGGAAAGCATTTGTGTTGACTCAGTGTACAAATGTGTTTCAAAATTGGCACCTTCGTGTGCCATATAACTGGGAAAATCAAATCTCTTTTTTATTTTTACAAAAATGTCTTCTCTGCCAATAAAGGTCAGTCATATTTGTATGTGCTGGGTGAATGTCACCTCCTCAGAGGAACCATGAGCATGTATTGCAACTCCATCAGCTTTGCTTTTTAATGTTGTGTGATTTGATCTGTCCTGTGTTGTCGCCATTAGCCTTGAGGCTGGTTTTTAATCTGTGCTTTGCCTGTGCCAGCTATATAGAGCCTGGCTGTCAGCTGGCTTTGAGGCCAGGCAGGTGCATTGTGGGTAACAGGCTCTACCTGGCAACTCGTTCCTTCAGCTACAGGAGAGACATGAAAGCTGGCACCAGGGCAAGTCCTTTCACTGTAATCCCTATAGCTGGCAACCTCTTCTTTATTGCTCTTTCCCTTACTGACTCTTTAAACATGAGTGGAAAGGGGTTTGCAACCCTTCCTGATCCCGTGGAAGTTCACCTACCTTCTTACCGAGCAGAACTAACTCCTGTGATGAGCTGTGGGAGTATGTCCTGTCCTCACCATGGGCTGTGTGACCTCCCCAGTCAAAAGATTGCCTACCCAGTGCAAACAGTGAAGTCTACAGTCTGCCAGACAGGGACAGGCGTGGAAATTAAGCATCACTGCGCCAATGCAGCATTCATTCTTTGGGATTTTAACCTTCACAGAAATTGAGGTAAAGAAGAACGAGTCGCATTTGCATCACTATTAATTGTATTCAGGCAATCAAAAAGTTCACTTCAAAGGTTGTCTTCATTGTGGAGATGTGAAAACACAGAAAAGGAGTTTCAAATTGATTTCAGCTATGTATTAAATGTTAAATGCCTCTATATAGGCACTGTGTCAGGGCTGGTGTGACTTTAATTTGCTTTACATGTTTAACAGCATTGAGGCATTTTCAGTTTTAGATGAATGGGTTCACTCCGGGGTTATAACACTTTCTACATAGAAGCCCATATGCATGTTTACAGCTGAAATGTTTCCAAGGTTTTGGACAAGCAGGTTATTTTCTAATTGTTCAGCTCATGATGCTCTTGTTTCACTTTAAGGCACACATTAATGAACTGCATCTGGAATCAGAGACGAAGGACTCTGGATGGACTTCTGGTGTTTTCTTGTATGGCTATTCTTACCTTCCTTGAAATGGTGGAGAAAGAGCATTAAGACAAGATGTCAGTGAATTAATGTGCTGGCTGTGTATTTAAAACCACCTATTCTCAGCATCTTTGCTGAAGTGAAACTGGCACATCACGCAGTCCACAGGCGGAGTGCCATGTGCACAGATGGCTGTGGCAGTGAGCAGCCAGACGGCGATACATGAGCGTAAAATGTATTTGTTGAGGGCAGGACTACAGGCCAGGAATGTCAAAGTCGTTTTCAACCCAGAGCTGCTGAACTTGTATGTAAGAGAACATCGCTGATACTTCAGCTCAGAGCTAGATCAGCTGGGTAAAGCTGGAATGCTCAGATGAATTTCTGTAAAGCCTTAGATCAAATTTTGCCTGCCACAGGGCATAAAAGGGAGAAGGCTAACCCACTGACCCTTGTCCCTTTAGGATTAACAGTAGTATGTTCTGATCTGATAATTAGTTAATTAGATAAAGCTGCTCATGGGTTACTTTTTATTTTTTTTAAAAATCTGAACGATATTCCTATGAGTTAAATCCTTTGGCAGACTCACATTTTCATGCTAAGATATTAAACGATGGTGATAATGTCCATGTTGTAACAGTCAGTAAACTGCAGATCAGCTTTGTCAGGGAAATGGAGTGGGACTCTAGATTTCCAAATCCAGTCCTTTGCTGATGGAGCACCACAATGCATGGAATTACTGTGCTTTGTCTTCAAAATTGCTAGCTTTTGATGGACTGTTTTCACTAGAAAGCAAATTGTAGTAAACTTCTTTCTATATTTATATTTTTATATTTATATTCTATTTATATAATTAAATTTGAAAAGAATAATTTGAAGCCCCTGAGTTTTTTGAAGAACTTTACAGAAAACTCTAGTTTAGTAAATCTGAAACACAACTGGCACCTATAAATGTATAGTGTGTGATGATCTGCGGGTTTACAGCAGGTACTTTTAAACTGTGTAATTACAATAATCAGCTTTATTCAGACAAAAACCAGATCATTGCCTGATAAAACAAGTTGGTTTTATTTTGTGACATAAAGTTATTTTCATTTAGTAAGTTTCAGTTTGTAAGTACAAGTATGCAAAAAAACCAAAACAAACCCCCCCCGCCCCAAAACAACCAAAAAAACCAACCAAATATTGCCCACAGCCATGTGGGATAGTTGGAACTCAGTGAGTAAATCTGTCTTCACACAGGAACAGGTTCCACAGGAAATGCTTTAGCATGGATTGTCATGCTTTGCAAAGGAAATAATGGTCTTTACAACTGTCAGTTTCTCACCCAAACACATTTTTATGTTGCAGTGATACCCAGAAGTGCCTCCCAACAGGGAATCTACTGCACAGGGAAGTGGAGCTGGAGGTGCAGGGACTGAAAACTGCACACCTAGGCTGACTTCCCTCAGCACTTCTTGCCTGGCACAGCACTGGCACTGCTGCAGTCAGACTTTTCCTCTGTTACCACTATGTTAATTTGGATTTCTGCATAGTGCTTTATGTTCTGTATCATGATCTTAACTTTCCCATTTCATATAATAATGTGGAAAAATGAAGACTGGAAGAAAACCAAACCTTGTAACTTGTTACAGGACCTTGAACTTTCTGTTCTGATTCTCTGCTCCCCTTTTACATTTTATCTAGGAAGATAAAATCTGTAATTTACATAAGGAACCTGGAAGATGCAACAGCCTCAATAATACCAAACCAGAGTTAAATCTACATTTTTTTCTGTTGACTTATATCTTAAATAAAATGAAAGTTAATTGATACTCTTTAGTAAAAATAGAATATATTTTTTGTATCAAACACTATTTTAGCCTTATTAATAATTCATCCAACGTTTCAGTGTTGGCCTGTCTTCTTAAATTTTATTGCATATTGTTATATCATCACAGTGCTATGACCAAGGAGTGCTATTGTGAGTCTTCCAAATGTCAAATAACTGCATAAATCTCCCTCAATCCAGTAATAGGTTAATTAAAAAAAATGTATCATTCATTCCTTATTACTAACCTATAGGTGCTCTGGGGAAGTTGTAAGGTATCCAGTCCAATTTTGGAGTACATGCCAGGGACTAAGCGTTCAGGAATAGGGAAATTGCATATTAACTAGAAATATAGATTATGCAACTTTGTGCCATGTGGCTGGCCATGCGGCCAGATGGAGGCTGACGTATTGCCTGAAACTCCACCCCCGGCATGGCGGGCGGGGGGTACAGAAGAGCCAATCCAAGGGAAGGGAACGCTCTCCCCACATCATCAATACGGTTGGACTTTAGAAGTTCTTAAAAAGCGGGGATTTTGAATCAGGAGGTGTGCTCCTGGGAATCTATGGACCTGGGTGCCCGACACGTGTCGTAATTAAATTTTTCCTACTCGTATTATTTTCCTTGTTTCGCGGATTATTTTTGCCATCGTCCTAAATCAGATATAAGAGATTTTTCTCACATTGGCACTTTGCAATAGAAGGTCTCTCACATAGGCAATGTGTTTCTTCTTCCATGCTTAAATGTGTAGTACCCTATCTGTTGGTCTAAATGACAATATTATGTAGTACTGTGTATGTTCAGGTTCATATAAAGCCAAAAGGATTCATTGTTAATGCTGTAGTTATTTTTAAAGTCACTATTAGACATCTAAAAATAAAGGAAGAAGAAGAATTAGAGAACAAGTAGGTATCTGCTCATCTGTTGTAAGTCTTTGCACTGGTTCATTGCCTGACTGAATTAATGAACTTTGGTGTTCACCAAAACATTCCTAGCAGAAATGACTCTGCAGTATTTTTTTTAATTACTTCCCATGCGCTAAAAACAAGAAACGCTCTAAATAATCTTGTGGCACATGAACATACCTTCTGATGCAGAGTACCATTGGTTCAGCAGAGTTCCTTAGTTTTGTCTTCAACCAGTATGTTACAGTATCCCAGGTGTAGATCAAGACACTGCTTTTTTTGACAGAAGCAGCCTGTTTGTAGACTAAGAAATAAGTTTGCTGATTGTGTAAGATATGATTTTTCCTCAATAAAAAGTATTGATGTTTGTTGGGTTTTTTGTTTGGTTTGGTTTTTGTTTGTTTACTTGCTTGTTTTTGATTGTGGTAGAGTAGTAGCTCATTCATTTCTCTATGCAGTCACTGGTTAGTGTACTTTTGATAAGTTTTTTTAAGAAATAGAGAAGTTCAGGTTCTCACAGTGGCTTGTGTCATACCATAGCAAGACATTATTTGCTTACAGAGCTGAGGTGAAAGGATTGGCTGAGCATAGCAATAATGCTGCACCTTGCTAGGTTTGAGCTCTGGTTTGCAGTCTTGGCTGTAGTTCTCTTCCTCCAAAGTCTGGAAGGAGCTGCATAGCTAACAGTCAGTTTTCTGAAAAATTTACCTCCTTTCTGAAAATGCTGGAGAACATTTTTGGGGTGATAGTGAGTATTAACACCTCTTTAGTTGGGGAGAAATAAGGTAGGCAGCCAACTTCCCCTGCTGCTCTGAACTGATTCATGCTTCATATTGTGCTTAGTCCTGAATGCTGTCAGTATGTGTTTTTTCTTCTAATGTTCTCATTAAATGTAAATGAGTGTTCTGAATTTGGTTATGTTCTCAGTGACATAGAAATTAGGTTCAAAATACTGTAAGATGTGGCATTAGGAGGAAATAAATTTGAGGAAAAAAGAAGCCAACTGAGCAGATGTGGGTAGTGACGGACAGCTTGAAGGTCAGGGAGGTCTTCTGCATCTAGACTTGCTACAGTCTCCCCCCACCATGCAAATACCTCGTGTCACTAGAGCTCTTTGAAGTGCAATCAATCATCTAGTCCAACCACCATTGACTGGAAATTTTGGTCAGGTCATTGGTGTGGCAGCGTATTCTTTGCATCTCATGTACATGTGAAATTTTACAGAAAATATAGCAAAAATTTGCACAGATGTTTAACAGTGAAGATGTGCCTATGAAATTTCACCGTCATGAGCTAGATGAAGTGCTAGTTACTACAAAATCTTAAGCTGCATTGTTTTTTTTTTCAGGACAGATTATTGCATCTCCAACAGTAAAAGCCTTCTCTAACGACACAATTTTGAAGTCCTTAGTGGAATGTGCATACCTTGAAGTTTTGCACTTGTACTTGAGATAGAGAAATGACCTGTTTAGGATTACGTGTTGGTGATTCAATAGTATCCAAAAATCATAAGCACTGTCTTCTCACCTATGGATTCACATTCTTAGGAATGTTTGCCCAGTAGAAGTGATGTAACAGGGGCTTCTCTAGCTGTGGTTTCACTATATATGGGCAAATTTCAAAAAATTTGATTACTATGGTCTCTCAGTGGCAACTATACTTCACAAATGATCAATAGATAAAATACTTTAGTCTTCTGTTGTAAGAGAAGGCTTGGCACTTGTTTCTTGGAACGTATATAATGAAAGCAGAAAAATAAGTGTACAGTTGTTGTAGAATTAAAGAAATTGAGGCAGAGTGTGCCAAAGACAATGACAAAGATAAGCATGTATCTCTGATGGTGAATCCAATGCTAAAAGTGCCTCATGTTAAGATGGGCACCTAGGGATTCACTTTCCTTTTTTTTATCTTTGTTTTTTTTCTGGTGCTGCCAGTGCATCGTTGTGAGCCATATGCTCAATACCATATGAGAGACACAGTTCATCTCCTGCAGGGTGTTTTTTCTGCAAGGCAGAAACTTATGTACTTTCTTCTAAGTACCCAT
This sequence comes from Campylorhamphus procurvoides, assembly GCA_013396655.1. NCBI lineage: Eukaryota > Metazoa > Chordata > Aves > Passeriformes > Dendrocolaptidae > Campylorhamphus > Campylorhamphus procurvoides. Next base: position 8,769 of record WBMV01004307.1, on the reverse strand, counting down.
GGCACCTCATAACATTATTAGCTGACTGTTGGTTTGTCTGGTTCACTTCTGTTAAATTTTACTCTGGCCTAAGCTAGCACTGTTACGGGAGAAAACATTCTGCTTCTGACTGCTTTGTGTTATGTGCCTGTGAGCCACAGGACAAAGTGGATCAAACCATGTGTTTCCCTTTCTCTCCTCTACTGGTTTATCTGCTCAGCATGGTCTACTCTTCATCAGCTCCGTGATCTGGTCCCCAGGGGTATTTCAAGAACATCTATCTTGGTATAAGAGGGTGGAGTGGCCAAGAAAGACCAGAGGCATGGATAGTGTAGAACTGTTCCTTTTGGGGTCGGGACCAGGTTACAATGGGGTAACATGCCGAGGGACCTGCAGCTGTAGCATCTCCCCTTGTTCTGTGCCAAATTACAGGGAAAGGTGTAGGTGCTGCTCAGAACAAACAGCAAACCCCATGGAACAGCAGCACTGTTAGGGACAGGAGGGAGGATATTGTCCAACACATCTCTCCATCTTAACTTCATGGATAAACACACATACACCCAGCCTCGTAGCCAGGTGGAAAGAAGACATAAGACTGCAGAGAAAGCATGGGCCTTCCTCTGAGGCTCAGGTCAGCCTGTGAGGAAATTGTACGGGTCTGTTCATAGTGCTCTTGGTCATGGGGATGGTGGAGTGTGCCGTGTGATCTGTCAGGTGACAAAACAGGGGTGTGGCTGCTTGTGGGTATGCTGACTGGTATCTCACTCCAGACACTTTCTGCAGACAGCAGCAGTACCAAGCGTTGATCTCTGTTTAAACCTTTCCACAGCTAGAAGGCAGCTGAATGACTCAGTTGGCTGCTGTACAAGAGAACTACTGAAGACATTGCTTGCTTAATTTATTTTACTTCATAAGCAGACTTTTGGGGGCACATTAGACTTCAAAAGACCTTGCTTCCTCTTTTTCCCTGAAAAAGAGAAAAGGTTTCCCTTGCACATATTGCTTTAGGCCCATATTTCAAAGTGACACATTGGTATTGCAGACCGTAGAGCTGCGCCCGTCGTTCATGATGCATTGCTCCCTATCCACAGAATTCCTCCACTTTATGATCAAAATAAAACACTTTAAATATGTTCTAGTCTGCTTGGTGGGAGAGTGAACAAAATGCTGGAGGGGAACCTTTAAGTAGTATCTCTCTGGACTTATTTACAAGATTGTGCTATTTTTCCCACAACCCATTCCCTGTTTCTCCTCCTCTTTTCCTTCAAATATTCTGACTTGTGCTGGCAGAAATGATTATAGCTTATGAGTGATAATATAATTCAGTTTTCCTCAAGGAGAGATGCTATCAGAGAAGATTTTTTTAAAATATACTGGTTGAAAAGAGCCATCTTTCTTCCTAGAAGAACAGTTATTAATCTCTTACCAGCACATTTTCATATCATTTTGGACATTTATTTCCATGCTGTGATATTATAAACCCTGGCATTTGTGTCAGTTTTGATGCAGTGCAACATGCTGGAACATGAAAAGCTGTAATTACCACTGTGGTCATTTGAATTGCTAACCAGATCCTGACATTTCTAAATCGGACCAATTTCTTAGTGATCCAGAAGTAAGCCTGGATGAGACATGAGCTGCATTTCAATTAGGCAGCTCAACATTTAAAGGGAAAACATGGAGAACTCACATCCTCAAATCATTGTTAAAATGAAGAAGTGCTTTTATGGTTTTCTATTGTCTCCTCTATGCTGAATGTTTTGTTTATGAAGATGTGTTGATAAAATTTTAGTTTCCATTAATTTTGATGCATTTGAATTGTTCAAGAACATCTCTTCAAGAAACTTTTTCTGCAACCGTTAGCTCTTTCTAATGGACATACCTGTAGCAACCTGCTCTGACATTTGTGTGTGAATGTGCTGCATACCCTCAGAGATGTGAGCTCTCATTTCTCCTGAGAATTTGTTTCATGGACTTCATTCTCTGTGCCCTGTTCATTTGCGTTAGCAGTGCTAGCCTCATAATTGAGTTTCCAAAGTGGCTGGAGAGCTCAATTTTAGCTGTGGATGCACTCGTCCATGCTGCTGCTTGCTGCTGCTGCTCTGCTGGCTGGTGTTGCCTGCAGGGGTTATTGTGTTAGAGCACGGTCTGGGAGGAGGGAATGTGACAGAGAGAGAAATGTTCAAGTGATCAACAACCCTACGTGAAGAGGGTGACCCCTGTCACATCCTAAGCTTCATCTTTGAATGAGCGATTCAGAGGCTCTCAGCATCCCAAACCAGAAGAGTAAAATACATTCCTTCTGGGCTTTTTGTAGAAGAAGATTCATGTGCTTTTAGCGTATTGGACCTGAGAGATGCGGCATTAATGTGTAAAAGGAGTCTCTTAGACTTGAGGCTGGAGGAAACCATACAGCAATCATCTTATAAGTGTGAGGGTGCAGAATGAGAAGAAAAAATATTTACTTTTCTTCTGCAGAGCAAGAGTGGCAGTTGCAAAAATATTTTCCACTTCAGTAACTATGGAAAATACTAGACTAGATCAGGAAAGAAAGGAGGAAACAGATGAAAATGGGTTTGAATTAGTGCGAAATACTTCCATATGATTACTTTATTATTATTATTATTTACTTGCAAAATTTTGTACTGAAAATCTGGAAAGTCTGATTTTTATTTCTGTCCCCTCTTCTTTTTTCTTTGAAAAGTGCCAGTATTTTCATCCAAGGAAAAGGTGAATTCTTGGCTCAGTCTGGGGTGGTCTGTTGTTCTTTTGCGGACAAAATCATCATTTTTCTTAAGCTTATTGAATCAAGGAGAGGAAAAAAGATAACAGAAGCCAGCTGCAGGCTCTTTTTAAAGATCAGACTTCAACCTTTCATATATAGGGATTTCACCTTTTTGCCTGAAAATATCAGATTTGCATATATGTCATAATGTTTTTGTATATTGAACTATGAAAATGTAGCTGTAGAGAAATGAAATTAAAAACTGGCTTAAATTAACAGTTGTTTTCTCTATGATTATTTTTGCTTCTTAGAGGTTTGAGAGAAGTGCTTTAATTTGTTTTTGTGAAAGCATTTGTAATACATAATTTATATATTCCTAAGGTGCAGTGTAGTAGTTGTTGGAATATTACTGTCAAAGATACCATCCCCAGTTTAAAGACATTGCTCTCCTCCAAGTGGATTTAAGATGCATTTGTGTGGCATGTGAGTTTTGGAGTGACCAAAGCAGTGCTGGTGATGATATGATGTGTGGCGTTTTATGTAGTCTTCTAGGAGGTAAAGTTGACCTTGAGAACACAGACAATTTGGACATACTGTGTTTTGATCTCAAGTTGGCAGGGGATAATTATCATTCAACAGATGTGTTTGATTATAGCAACCTGGGGCATGAAATTACTTCTAATGCTAAAACTAGTGGGTTCAATATGGTGTTGGGTTATTTCCACTGCAGAGATGTCTAGACACCTCACCCAAGGAGCCAGAACCCCAGGTACTGAGCACCGTATGCCTGGGTTAAAAAACCCTCTTCCAGAAACCAACAACTTTAAAAACACACTTGAAAAGCATGTTGGTTGTTCCAAAATAAAAATTAAAAAAAAAAAAATAAAAAAAGCAGCCTAGTCTGGTTGTGAAACTCCTATGTGGGGAAAAATTAGAAAAATCTCTGTGTGCCAAAAAGTGAAGGAGTCACAATGTGCACAGCTACTGTTTGACTCATTCCCTCTCTGGGTTGTCATCTCCTGGCACGTCTCCAGACTTTGCAGCCTGGTGTGGACCCCAGAAATCGCCCAGGAACCTGCTCCTGGTGATGGTGTGTGCACAGGCCAAGGAAACAAACATGATGCAAGGAGTTCAGAGGCCGGGATTTTATAATGAGCTGTTCCTGGCCTGCTTGTTGGGTCTTCCACTAGAGTATTCTCTGGGTGACATGGGGTTTATTTGTTTGATTTAAAGAAAAAAAATGTAAATGAGTAGCTAATAACATCTATGTTTGGATCTATGAAGTCTGAAGTCCAGAATATGAAGCAATGAATACACTTGTTGCCGTTAGTCCTTGTATCAGGTGCATCATTTTACCTGAGCCAAGTCAGCCCCTTCTGTAGATGCTTTCCTAGGCATGATCTACTTCCATGTGCACTGTCACGCTCCTGAATCAGCGTTGGGCTGTTCTGACTGGAGCACAAATAGCAAATTTCCTGAGGGCGTTGCTGTAGATGGCATTCTTACTGCTAAGAGAAAACACAATGTTTGTGAATGTCTATGGTGTATTGTTAAATGGGAGTCCTGGTTTTGTGGCATTTTAGAAATATACTAGAGAATATTGCCATGGATTTGTGCTTTAGGTTAGGCATGGTAGAAAACTGGAGGATTCTGACCCAGCCTGTAGGAGAGACAAATGCTTATGGCCAGAGCAGTGGTCACTGCCATCTGTCACTTCCTCACTCCTCTGTCTGATAGGGGACAAGGTGAACCTCCTCTCATCCTTTGGGGGCGCTTGGCCCCTTGTTGTCTCTCCATCAAGCAGCAGTGACATCTGCAGTGACAACGCTGACATGAGTAAGTGTCTTACAGGGATACAAGAAAGCTTTGCAGTGAACAAAACTTGTCAGCTTTAATTAGCGGTGTTGAATGATGTCTTGAAAGCCTGTAGGTATAAACAGACAAATAAGCTGGTAGAATTAAAAACAGATGTTAGAATTTAACTCCCTTAATAGCAACATCCCTCATCTCCTCCCCATTAAAAAAAAATTCTGATGTCAGATAATGCCCAATTCTATTCATAGGTTTTCATTAACATGCAGATTGAGCATAATGTATTCGGGAAGACAACCTGCTTTTTATTTGAATGGAGGTGGTTGTTGGTATTTGTCAAATCTTTCTGTTGTTCCCTTGTTCCTAGCCACTTGTCTAGACAGAAGGGACTTCACTTAAAAACTGGCCAGATCATATCTCAAATTCCATAAATTTCTGACCTTTCAGAAGAGGGTAAAAAATATTCTGTACTAAAATCCTAGAAAAATGTCATCTGGACTACTAAAATATACTGAAAACTCTTATTGTGGAAGTTGTTTAATGCAATAGAGAGATGTTTTCCTATGAGGAACCACTTCCACACATGCTGTTTTCAGGGTCCCTGTGCCTTTCCAGAGCAAGCTGGAAATTGTGACCATATGTAACTGGAACCTGCAGCAGGCCCAGTACTCACGTGAACAGCAGGATCCCACAGCCTCCGTCCATGGCTGTGGCATGAGATGTAGCACAATGTAAGGCAGCTTATATAATGAGGAGGAACTGGAGAGTAAAGGCTTCACAGTTCCCTTATAGCCCTCAGGTAAACCTACATCCATTTTGGTTTATCTTTGGATTTTTTTGTTGGTAATGCTCCTTGAAATTCAACTTGAAAGTGTTCAAGGTCAGGCTGGCCAGTGCTTGGAGCAACCTGGTCTAGTGGAGGGTGTCCCTGCCCATGGCAAAAGGGTGGAGGTAGATCATCTTTATGGTTGCTTCCACCCCAAACCCTTCTGGACTCTGTGAGTGCTTTATGTTGCTCTAAGTCTACAGAGCTTAAGCAAACTTTGGCTTTTATTTTTCTCTGAAGTCTGGGTTTAGGCTGGAGGTACACAAAGTTTCAGAAGCAGGATCACGGATGTGAACACAATCTTGAGACAAAAGGCTTTTTCAATGGAGGCATGCAGTGCAGAGTGAGGAAATACTTGTGTTTTCTAGCCCATGAATCTAAGGATCAACACTCTGTGACAGGGATGCTGAAGGTCACCTAAGCAAACTTTGAATGGCATTTAGCAAGGCTACCCTTTTGTGACAGGGGAAATAGCTGAGAGAAATGGTCTTATAATAGTGTTCTGTTGAGGTGCAAATGTAGGCAGAGTGGGATCCTCATCTTCCACAACAACTTTCCTGTCTGTCTCCTGGCTCCACTGTCTCTATGCTTAACACTGAAATTGGGAACAGAAAATACAGTCTGGCATAGGTCCTCTGAAGCAGAGTGCATCATGTCCCAGTAGTAGGAACACAATTTGAAGTGCAGCTTTCCCCCACCATTCTCCATAAGGGGTTCATATCTTTGGGAACTTCTTGGAAGACAAGTCTTCCTACTGGTATGTACCAGGAGAGAAATTCAGTCTCTGATCTAACTGCTACTGCTATTTGAAAGTGATATATTTTCCTGGATGACAAATCTGATGTCAGACCTCCCTATTGGAGTTTACTGGCACCTGAGAACCAAGCAGTGAGCATGAGTGTACTTCCTACTGACTAATTGGAATGCTTTCTTTCAACTATTAGTCATTGTTTTTCCTGCAGGCTAGACCTGTATTTATGTCACGAGCTGCAAATGTTCCAATAAATTATGAATAGGAATGTAAATGTTTAAATCTCTGTGTTTGAATGAGAGGCAAGACTGGAAAAATAAGAGCAGTTCTTGATCTGCTCTGATTTTCACAATGTGACAGACTGTCAAGGTTAAAAGGACCTTCACAGATTTTTATTCACTTTTATATTATTTGCTTGATTTAAAATGTAGGTGGCAAACAGGAGAGAGTCATGGCAAGGTGTCAAGTTATTATGACTTAATTGCTTCTAGAGAATATGTAACTGAACACGCACAGTGCAATGGTATAAAAATAAAGTACACGTTAAACAGATTGCTGAAATATGCAGCTTGAGGACACATCTTCCATTTTTTTGTTTTTGTCTTTCTGATGCTCACAGCTTGATGTGATTAGTCTCTGAATCATTAATATTCTACTACTCCTCTTTCTGTTCATTTTACTGAAATCTGTCCTGCTGTAAACAGAAGAATGGGCAGTTATAACTGAAATCTATGCTGTTTTTTTTCTGTTCCAAAGAATTAATATGGTAAAACTAAACATATGCAGTATAGATTCCCTCTCAGACATATGAGGGAAGTCGTTGTTTATGGAAGATATCTGTGTAAGAAAGAGTCCCACCTTTGTAAGAAAATTACTTTTCAATCCCTTCTCTCAAGTTCATATCCATGTGAGTCTTTAAGAATGCAGAAAAGGAGGATGTGTAGGAAGACTTTTTGGGGACCTGAGAGAGGTGGTGAGCAAAGATATGCATCACCTTGGTTCTGGTGAGTGGGGATTCTCGACAGCGCAATTCCACTTCTGCAGGTGGTTGTGTTCTTCCCTCAGAGGCATTGCTTTGAGCTGGACCAGCACTTTGTTAACTGCTTCTAGAAGATGATTCTCGTGGGCAAAGATTTCTCTGTTTTAAAAAACAGCCCACACTAGTACAGAACAAAAAAATCTCCCAGGGAAATATAGGTGCTGGTAATTAATATGGCCATGGTTCTACTCCTAAAATGACTTTTGCTATGTCCTTGTTATAACTGGTCTGTCTTTTCAGTGATATGGAATATGATAATTGTATTGAAAGGGTAAATTTCATAGGAAATTTTACTACCAAAGTTGTTAACCCTTACAATGACATCTCTCTAGATAAGGGGGATCCTTCACTGCGGAGTTTGTTACTTCATTTCAGAAGCAGTCACGTTGAAACAGAAGTGATGTTCCTGCTGCAGGAATATACTGCTGAAGCTGTGCCATTCTGTAAGGGATAAGGACTTTATGATTCTCTCATATCCTTAGCATCTGACCGAAGGGTGGAAGCCTGAAGCTAAATTTCTCTGCTTTTCCTTCCTGGAAGGCTTTGTGCCTTCATCTGCCATAGCAGGCTCTTTCTCTCCAAATGAGGCAGTGAGGTGACTGCAACTTTACTCTTCTGTTATGAGAACTTTCTGCTAAACAATTGCACTTTTCACTGAAAATATTCTGATAACATTTCCCCCCTATGTTATTTAGAACAAAGATCAGTCACAGTAGCAGCTGTTTTGTTGGTAGGACCTTAACTAAAGTCTAGTTGGAAAGTTATGAGCCATCTTTCTCAAAAGATTAATTCACATGGAATGGGGGTGAAAGGACTACAGGAGTGATGTGGGTAATGAGGAACTCCTAAGAGGAGGCAGAATGAACTAGCTCAGGTGTCTGCTGTATGACATTTCCTCATGCTCTGCAAGCTTGCTTTTAGATAAATTGGTTTCTATCGCACCAGTCAAGTTTCTCAGCAGAGTCCTTATTTCTAAAAAAGAGTTTGTGTAAAAATATCTGAAGCATATTGTCCAATGATAAATACACTGCTACGTCTGGGAAAGGAGGAAAGACCAGAAAAGCCTGTCTAGATCAGGTTTGCCATACTGGTGTTTCCTCCACACCATGTTTCTGGACATACTGAAGAAAACTTTTTCCTGTGAAATGTAAAGCTGTAGAAATAATCCTTAGTGGATTTTACTTGGTTGATGATGTTGAAAGCTTTATCATATTTCACTGTAGTTGGTATAATTTTGCTTCCAGCTTGCTCTTTGGGTTTGTGTGTTCCATCCCTTTTCAAGGAGTTTAATAAAATGGAATGCAGAGACCATTACTGGGACATTAGATTTTGAAAAATAATAATCATGGGTGGGGGGAAGACTGTATTCAGTAGAATCCAAAATCATCATCATGGCTAGGCTTTCTGAACGAAGATTTGGGAAGGGCTCTACCCACGCTTGCCACAAGCACGCTGGTAGCTAAAAAGGCCAATGTGAGATAGGCAAATCTGATTGCAAAAGGCACAATGGAAAGTCTCCATCGGCACTACTGGTGAGGCACAGTTCTTCCTGCGTTGGCTTTTTCCTCCANGTGATCTCTGCCTTTTCAAGGACAAACACATTGGTCACATAACCAGAGCAGTGGATGTTTAGGATT
>WBMV01004300.1:431954-451733 GCA_013396655.1 Campylorhamphus procurvoides | reverse complement strand
TCTGAGCCCCGCTCCCATCCGATCCCCGCTCCCTTCTGAGCCCCGCTCCCATCCGATCCCCGCTCCCATCCGATCCCCGCTCCCATCCGATCCCCCGCTCCCGTCCGATCCCACTCCCACGGCACCGGCGCCTTCCCGGCCCCGACAGCGGTCCCCCGGGTTCACCGCACTCCCCGCACCCCGCACGCCGCTGGCGGGGCTGGGGAGCTCCGCCGGGTTCGGGCTGCCCGGAGGCAACCGAGGGGTCTGACCGGCTAACCAAGGGCTAGCCTGTCTCCCCCACCCGGGTGGGATTCCGAGCTCCGCGGGTGGGATATATATTTTTTCGGGGTTCGTGATGAAGTTAATTAATAGACCTCTGGCACGGCGCGGGTTAGGGGAGTACCCTGGGAGCGCAGCGAGGATGGGGACGGGGACACACACACCAAGCATCCCCCGTAGCCGGCATTTGGAGGTTTAGAGGCAGATTTTGGAGGTGGGTTTTGGAGGAAATGCTTTAGCTTCTCGACATTGTTGTGGAGGTTTAGAGGTCGGCTTTGGAGGTGGCTTTTTTTAGGTTCAAAGGTGGGTTTTGGTGGTTTGATGGTGGGCTTTGGAGGAGATGCTTTAGCTGCTAGTCCTTGTTTCCAAACCCCCATCACAAGCCAGCAGCAGCCTAAGTAAGGACATTTTCTCCTGGTGCTGCAGATCAGGAAGCACCGCGGCAGGATTGCTTTGGATAAAAGTCTGCCTGCTGCTTCCAGGACAGCTGTGGAGGGCATTGATCTACCTCAAGCATCCTAAACAGCTTTTAAGTGTTACACAAGGAATGAGGTGAATTTTGGGGTGGCCCGCAGGCTGTGTTTGGCACACATATGCTTTATCAAGGAGACAGGGATTGAATTGAGGCTTAGAGGATGCTCAGATATCTTGGGAGGTACCCCCAGCCTGCCCCGTGGCTGTGGTTAAAGCTTTGGTGATAACGACTCTGTGGGTAATAAAAAAAAAACTACATAGAGAAACAGTTTCCTTTTACCACAGAAACAATATTTCGGAGCTGGCTGAGCCGCAGCTTGCCAGCTGTTGGCCACAGGTAAACCCTGAGTGCTTGGGACTCACAGATGCTCTGTTTGATTTTCAGCCCACCCAAACTGTCCCGTGGGGTCCCCAGTGTGGGAACTTCACTGCATCCATAGCAGGCTGCGGGCTGGAGCTCTGGCAACCCGTCTGTCTTGATGTCTATCTTTTTATCCTGAAGGCAAATGACATTAAACAGCCTTAATTGAGGCCTATCCATGCCACCTCTTGCTAATGCCACCAGGTATCCTTATGGATAAACCACTGCTTTATCCATGTGGTAGAGCTGGGAAATGCAGAACTGCTAAGGAATAGCGTTTGGTGCAAGCCCTGGAAGGGCATGGCTGGTCTGTCTCTGGCTGGGGTGGGGTGAGAGACGCTGGTGCTGATAGTGCTGGCCAGCAACAGAGGTTATTTTTTAATCCCAGCACAGGCCAGTGTTACTGTTTCGAGACTGGATGTGCTCCAGGTGGATACCCAAAAAAAGGTGGGTCTTTTCCCAGTTTCAGTGGGAGCTCTTCCACAGCAGCCCATCCTGGGCATCTGGCTGTGGCAGTGCCACAGGGACATGCATCAGTCTGCCCAGTGCTGAAATAAGATCATGTGGCCAGGGTGAGTCTGGGATGGCTGCTGGATGAGGTGAGGTGCCAAACTGGATGGACCAAGGTGATGGATGAATGCAGGGGCCAGGGGAATCTCTTCATGCCTTGTCCAAGCAGTGAAGGCCAAAGGCTGGATGGGATCTTGCAGGGAGCTCCTGTGTCACATGCTGATCTTCCTGCCTGTTGCAGTCGTATCAGTGTCTCCCATGTGGTTATCAGCCTGCACACCGGGCTGCTTCTGTGGTTCTGCTGAAACCCATCCCAAATCTCTGCTCTGAAAATCAGAAATCTTTTCATCCCCAGTCACACAACTCTCAGCTTGGAGATTTCACAAGATTTTCTCATGTTTTCTCCCCTTCCACATGTCTCTCAGTAGCAATTATATCCCCTTCAGCCCTGTTTTGATAGCCTAAATAAGAGCAATTTTTGGTAGTTTCCCCTCATAAGATAAATCCTCCTTTCTTTGACTGTTGTAGTCGTGTTTATCGCACCAGTTTCAGTTCCCCAGAAAGACAAGGGAAAATGTTTTTCAGAGTTGTGGCTGGGATTTCAGGCTTAAGATCAATGGGCCTTTTGTTTTGAAATCCAATTCAGTGGGCTTTTAAGAACATATCTGATCATTACAGTGAGCATCTCCAAGTTTGGAGCCCGAGCCTGTTATTCAGCTATGAAACAACAACTCTGCTGACTCCAAGAACTTGTACAAACATTTATAATCAACAGGAGGGAAGCTAAGAGCCATTCAAACAGCAGATAAGATTAGTAACCGAAGTGGCTGGACTGCAATTGTTATTGTGCAAGTCAAAGAAAAGGCTGTCACACACGGAGGATGTTGCCAAGAAAGATTCATTTGAGTCGCCGAGTCGTTCTTCTGTCCAAATTCTCCTGCAGTCTTCTCAGATCTATTCAGGCTGAGTTGGGTGATTTGCTGGATTAAGAGGCGACTGAGTTTAGACTTTTTGCCGCGTTGTGTCAGATATTTGCCTTGATCCTGTCCTTGTCCAGCACTCTCACCACGGAAAAGGGAGCATATTCTGGTTCAGAGAACTCCCTGCGCCGTGAGGGGACTTGGAGCACTAAAGCAATCAAAGCAAAGTTGCTGTTGCCCTCTCTCAGAGCCAGATCAATCAGAAGGCAGTTGCAGCTGTGGGGAGGTGTCTGAAGCTGTGCAAAGGCTTAGACCAGCTCCTGAAGCAGAGTGCGTAACAGGATGGTGAAAGCTTCCCTTGCTCTCCACGTGGGTCCCCCTCAGAGCTGTGCCTTTGGAGCGAGGAGTTCAGCATGGCTCATGCACTGTCGTGAGGGGTTGGTTACCCCGTGAACAAGCCCCATCGTGTGCAGCGAACAAGAAACTAGCACACAACATATGTAAGTCATTTAGGAAGACGGGGACGATGAACGGCACACACAATAGAGCTGCTATTAGGATCTGTCGATCCTAATTAAAAAAATACTTCTCAATGAAAATTATTTATAAAAAGAAATCACAGTGACCCTAAATCAAATTATTTGTGAATGGTTTTTAGTCTCCCAGATCAGTTAAAACTCCTGTGTTAGTCACTGGACATCATCCAAGCTACATGCTGAATGAATAACATCTCTGCCAAATTTCATTTTTTTTTCACCCTCACCCAGTTTGGCACAGGACACTTAAAGTCATTTTTCTAAATATCTTTCAGAACATCAAGCAACTGTAAAATAACAATGGGAAAGCTTGGCCACGGATAACTGCAGCCCTCCAGTTGGAACCGCTTCTCTCCAAAAAACCAACTCTGGTTCCTTTGATGGTCTGTTTTGGGTGAGCACTGAGGCCGGGATTCCTCTTCTGGGATACTGCAGGGTCAGTGCCTGAGGAGTCACCCTGCCAGGGAGCCTGGATTCCAGGTATTCCAGAGTGGGGCACAGCTGGATCCAGACTGAACCTGGGTACAAAGTTTGTGTCTTTCTGGCCACCTGCTGGAGAGTGACACCCTGAGGACATACCAGCCATTCCTTGTCCACAGCAGCAGTTTCCATGGTGAGCTGTAAAGATGCATCTTTTGCTCACTCTTAAAACAGGAGAAAAAAGGAGAAATCAGTAACTGCACAATGGCAGAACAAGTTCTTGCTTCTTGTGTCTGCAAAGATAAAGTGGTAATTCTTCTAAGCATTACGTGAAGTCCCATCCAAGTGAATTAAGTTTGGGATTGTTTTCATGATGACTTGTTCCAATTCCAGTGTGCTTTCTCTTCTCTCTTGACTGGCCTGCAAGTCTCCCTGATACTCTTTTCTCAGTGAAATGGCTTCCTCCTTGTTGGAGAGAGAACCTCATCGGTTCTCTTTCTGACCATGGAGCACTCTGCAGTGTCATCACCTGCAGAGAGTGAGGCTCCTCCCCAGTTCTTGGTTCCCAGTGAAGTTAGAGCGGAGCATGGGTCTCCAGCTCTCCATGTAATTCAGTAAGTGCTGGCTGCTGTTCTGTTGAAAACTAGTAATCAGTGGCCACCAAATTCTAATCTTGCAGGTTTTAAGTGAGAAGAATTTATAAACCCAGGGCTTTCTGCTCCTCGTCTCCTAAGGGGGAGCAAGGAGCAGAGCCCAGCATTGTATGTAGCAGTTAGCAAAGGCTGTGTCACCTCTGTGTGTGACTGCCTGTCTTCCAGTACCCAGCTGACCGCTTTGCCCCCAAAGTTGTGTGATGCCTGGCTGGCCTCTTGCTTCCCTTCCTCTTCCCATGCCCCACCCATGCTCCATCCCCATGGCTGTCCAGCAAGATGGGCAGAGCTGGCTCAGTGGGACAGCTGCTCTGGCTCCTGGTGACCAGTTGGCTCCTTCTTTCATTGGGATGACAGCACTCCTGCCTTTTTGCTGTTTGATTCCTGTTATTTTCATGCTGCCTTGCTGGTGACTCCAGAGATGTGTCTGGACGGTCCTGTGGTGATGTTCCTACAGCCATGACTCCAGGTCCTTGGCTTGTACAGCAAGGCAGCTGTACATCCCCTCTGGTCTTGCTTTTTTTTCTGGACTTATGGACATGCTGGAGTTTGTGGGTTGTGAATCCATCCCCTCAAAGCATGTTTTTGGGAAGTGTGCTTTATAAAGCACTGTCAGGCATTGTCTGCAGCCTTCTGGCTTTCCCAGCCCTGTCTGATAGAGGTGCATCCCCCTCCTGTGCCAGAATACCTGATTTATCCTGCCATTAGTTTGCAAAAGCTGTTGGATCACACCAAGTGGGGTCACTAATGTGTCCAAGAGTAGTCCAGCCAGTGCAGGTTTCCAGAAGAGAATGGGATGGGAGAGGGCAGTGCTCTCCACACCATGTGGACAGCAGTCCTGGCACTAGAGACTCCCAGGTATGAGTGTGCCTTAGCCAGACAAACCTCCATACCTCCTCCAGCCAGGGGAGCTTTCTGGCCATTTGTAACTTCTCTTTTTTGAGGTTAAGACTCAGTCCCTCCCCAGTCCAGCTGCTTGCAGACTGTGATTCTTACCCAGAATACTTTAAACACCCTTGCCTTAAAAGTCATGTAAGGATGTTGGCAATTCTCAACTCATGGACTAGATCTTTTACAATCTTTGGACATGTCCTTCATATGTCCCTCTGCCCAAACAGCCTTCTACAGCATTCAGACAACCTGCTGAGAGCCTTGCAAACCTATCCTCTCACCCATCCTTTCTCCCGGTAAACTCAGGATGGTACCCAGATATCAGCCCAAAGCGCTCTGTGCCCCATGGGTTACCTGTGGCCAAGCTCCCCACAGAGCTACCTCATCCTCCAAAAGTGCTGAGGTAGTGACATTTGTCCTGTTGGCTCTCCACTGAACATTTCAGGCACCATCACTGCAGTGAGTCTATGGTTTACTTTCTAGCACTTCCCAGCCCTTCCACTTTGTCCCGAGTGGTGGAATGTTTCCTGGTCGGGAGTCTCTTCCTCATGGGGAATGCTGTCTCCACACACTGCTTCCCATCTCCCTGCTGAGAAACTGCCTCTCCCAGCTCCTGTCTGGCATGTTCCCCGTGTGATGCCACACTCAAGCTGATGGAGAAGTAGAGGTTAGAGCCCTTGGCTGTCCAAAACTAAAGGAGGGCAGCCTCCCCACTTCCATCCCTCCTTGCTTTTCAAAAGTGTGCTCATACACACAGCAAATGTAGAAGACAGCTGTCAATAAAGACCATCATCTGGGGTCCCAGTGTTGGTGGCATTGTCCAGATCTGCTGCTACAGACATACCTTCTCAGCAGCCCATGTATCCCTCACCTGATATCTTTCTTCTCCAAGTACCAGCCAAAATACTCCCTTAGGGCAACTGGGTTTATCAGGGTAATTCTGGGCAGTAAAGAGGAGGAAACGGCTGCGGTACTTAACACATCCTTTGCCTCAGTTTTCAACAATAAGACGGCTTGTCCTCAGGATAACCGGGTTGATAGACAGGGACAGGGAGCCAGATAGCCCCCTGTGATCCTGGAGGAAGAAGTTAGCGACCTGCTGAGCCACAAGTCTGTGGGACCAGATGGGATCCATCCTAGGATGTTGAGTTAGCTGGAGAAAGAGCTCGCCAAGCCACTCTCCATCATTTATCAACAGTCTTGGCTCACTGGGGAGGTCCCAGATGACCTCAATGAACCCAACCCTCAATGAACCCAACCCTGTTCAGAGGGAGCAAGGTCACTCACAGAGCTGGGGTGAAATGGGCTGACTACTTCCATCTCGGGCCAAAAAAACACCAAACATTTGTAAGGATAAGAATGAAGGTACAGAACAAATTGCAATTTGTAAATGAGATTTAGAACAAATCGTTGTTTTGTATCCAAGAAAAGGATGCTTTGGCTTGTTTTTTCCCCAAAAGGGAAGTTTCTCTCTCAATATGCTTACCTAACTGTTGCTACTCTGCGAGGACATGGTGAATCCTCAGCTCTGAGGTGGTCTGGCTGCTGCCAGCATGGCACAGTGCTGTGGTTTAACCCCAGAGGGCAGCTCAGCACCACCAGCTGCTCATTCACTCCCCTCTGATGGGTTGGGGGAGAGAACTGGAAGGGTAAAAGAAAAAATCAGGGGCTGAGATAAGGACAGTTTAATAGAGCAAGCAAAAGCTGCATGCACAAGCAAAGTAAAACAAGGAATCCATTCCCTACTTCCCATGGGCAGGGCAGGTGTTCAGCCATCCAGCTGGACACAGCAGGGCTCCATCATGTGTAAGAGTGACTTGGGAAGGCAGATATCACCCCAAATGTTCCCTGCTTTATATGCTGAGCATGACCCTGTATGGTCTGGTGTTGCTCTTGGGTTATCTGGGGTCAGCTGTCCTGGCTGTGCCCCCTCCCAACAACTTGTGCACCCCAACCTGCTCACTGAAGCAGAGAAGAAGAAAAGGTCTTGGCTCTGCTTAAACCCTGCTCAGCAGTAACAAAACATCTCTATGTTATCATCCATGTTTTCAGCACAAACCCAAAGCACAGCCTGTGAAGAAAATTAGCTCTACCCCAGGCACAACCAGCACACACAGTCCCAGCTCCCCATTCCAACCCCATTCTCTGTGGGGTCTGGTTTATGTGGCTCTGAAAGGAAAACTTGCCCAAAACTCACACAACAAAAGTTAAACTCCAACTGTGTAGATTGGGCCATGCAGAACAGACAAATGCTCAGATCCATTACTGGATTGTGATCAGCTGATGTCTTTGTGGTGGAACCTCTTGCTGCATCCAGGTAGTGGTCCCCCTGCACCCTGCACTCAGCTAGTGATGTTACTGATAGAGATTTTGAACCTTTTATCCCTTTGGTGGTAAACTGCAGCCACAAGGCTGATGGATGTACTCAAGGCTTGTTCTGGCATTGTTCTAGCTCATTGCAGAAGCTCAGGACCTGCCTTTTGGATCCTGGGGGCATATGTGTGTGTGAGTGAATGCAGCCCTGCAGGCACAGCTGATATCCAAAACAGTAATTTAAAAGGATGTTACATAAATATAGAAATAGAAAAATACCTACGTGGAGGAAAGCAGGGACACTGGAGCTTAATTCAAAGACTTCTAGCTCCCCTCTTTCCCAATTCTAAAATAAATGGATACAAACATGCCCTGACAGCTCTTGTGGAGCCCAGCCAGAGATGAACAGGAAGGAGCCAAGGGCATTTCCACAGCTCCTCTTGCAGTTCAGGGGGCTTGGGGAGGTGTTTATAAACTCCTGTTCTGCTCACAGTACTCTTGGCCCCTCTATGGTTTGCAGGCAGTCAGTCCAGCCATGGCTCTGGTCCAAGCTTTTTCTGAAATGGTTCATCCCCTGTGCTTTGCAGGGCTGCCCCGGTGCTGAGGCTGAGCAGGGAATTGCCCTGGAGCAGGTCTGGGCTCTCCAGGGAGGATGGGGGCTGCTGTGCAGATCCACAAGGCACAAATTGCCCTCTTCAAAGCTTCTCATGGAGGTTTGTCATTGTTCTTCCAGAGAGGGGTGTCTAGTCCTGGAAATAGTTCCATTGTGAGGTGTTGCTGCCATTTGAGGTACAGGGAAAGGGCTTTTTCAGGAGAGATTTGTGTGTTTAGAACTGCCAGAATGAGCTGACAGCTTCTGCAAGTCTGGTGCTGTCCCTGCCTCTCGTGTCCTTTCCTCTGCCCCTTGGTAAGGATCTGCACACCTTGGGGTGAGGGCCAGTGACCCGTGAGGGCCAGGGGGAACCTTCTGCCTTCTTCAAATCCCACCCCAGACTGGAAACCCAAGTGGTTTTCCCAGGGGCAGGTGAACTGCTGAAGGGCAGAGCTGTCTGAGCAGCAAATTGGCTGCAAGGAAAAGGGGAAAGAGCAGTTGTTTATTTTCCTGGAGCTGCAGGGAGCAGCAACTGGAGGCACCTGGATACCTGGTGTGGCAATTTGCGCACTGTCAGAGGGGAGCCAGAGAGCTGTGGCAGTTCTGGCTGAGGAGCACAGCCCTGGGTGGCTGCTGGGTGCCTTTGGACCAGAGCAGTGCTGGGCACCTGGGTGCAGAGAGGAGCTGAGAAACTTGGAGGTGATGCTGGCAGGAGGGAGCCCATGTCCCTTGCCCTGAGGAGTGGGATCTCCTCCTGTCTCTGAGGTCTCAAAACACTGGAGGGAGTTCCCATCTCTCTCCTTTTCCTGGTATTCCCTTTTCAGAGGAGAAGCACCATCTTCCTACCTTGTCAGAGCAGGCAGACTGTCCTAGTGTGGAATGTGGACCAGCCTGTGATCAGCAGCAGTGAATTATCCCCTTGCAGGGCACATGCCAGAGCTGCTCTCTCTCTCCCTGCTTGCTTTGCCAGGGGCTTCCTTAGGTTACATTTGCCCATCTGAACAGTGCCCTGTGGCCAGGCTGTTCCATGCACCCAAGAGAAGCCTGGGGATCCTGGAGGTGCCTGACCTGGAGCCTTGGGGGAAGAGACCCCAGAATGATTCCAGGCTGGTGTCATTGGCCGCAGCTCCTTCTTTAGTTGTGACAGCATAGGAGAAAGAGAGAAATCACTGGGCAAGAGCCAAAGCAGTTGCATGTATCTTGCATCTTTCAGCCCTGGTAGCCAATGGTTTCTGTGTTTCCTGCATTAAGCTGCCTTCCAAGAAGACTTGCACAACTCCTGGAGCTGGGTCTGAGTTTTCATGGTGCTCAGTCTTGCTCTGTCTGAGAGACATGATGTGTCCCATGAGCTTGTTTTTTCTTCAGCGGGGTGAACCCCCATGGCACATGGACCCTGCAGCCCTGTGGGATGAGCAGAGATCTGAGAAGGGCACTGGCTGCTCTGCCCGGGGCCAGTGGAGGTGGTGCTGATGTTCTTTGGCAGTCACAGTCATCAGAAGAAGGATTTGGTTGGATCCCTGAGATGAAAACACTTGGTTGACTGTAAACAAATCTATTCACAGAGATGCTCCTCAGTCTGGCTTGGAGAATGTGGGAACTTTGGTCCAGAAGAATTTATAGCTTGTAACTTCTAACCTTCTCATTATGCAAACATGAGAACAATGAAGGCATCTCTTTATCTGCTGTTCACACCAACTGGCCATGGTAGCAAAAAAAGCCTGATTAGAGAAGACATGAGATGATCTCCAAATATGATTTTGCGGAGTGGGGATAAAAGGATGAGAGTCTGAAGCCATCCTTCCGGTATTGCAACACTGCCTATTGCCCACTCCTGCAGTGGCCCAACCAGCTGTCCTGTCCCACACCCAGGAGGAGGCACCCACTGGACCCCAGTCTTTGCCAGGAGGGAATAAAGCTGTTCTTTAAATCACACTGCAGTGTCTTCCCTGGTAGAAGTCACAGCTGTCCTTCAAGGAGAAGGAAGATCTCAACCGTGTTGATAGACGGAGGCATGGACCAGCTCTGCAATCCTCCTGCAAGAGGTGAGAGGGGCTGCCACTGATGGAAGGTAGGTGTGATACCACCCTTGAAAGGTCTGTCGGTTTCTGGACCTGAAGGAACAGAAAAACCAACTTGGCTTCTCACTTGAAGCTTCACTAAGAAGAAAAGGGACTGTGAAGAGGGGGTTATCTAAGGCAGAAGAGTGTCTTGTCATTCACAAGGTGATGGGCTTGCTACCTACCAGCCCTGAGGTGGTAAGAGCTCCAGCTTATGAGTCCCATGAGCCCAACATGGGTGCTGTGACAAGAGTCAGACACAGAGTGAGGTCCTCCGTTCTTCATCTGTGACTGACTTCCCATGGGCAGCATTAAGAGATGTTCCACCGTATCAAGGAAATGTCTCAAGGTATCTAAGTTTATTTATTAATTATTTGATGTTTACTTGCATCTCTTTCAGAGCTGCTCTGGGGGTATTTGCTGGAGTATCATCATGGCCCCAGGACCTGGTGGGATTCCTTCCTTTCCTTCCGAAGCCTGGCTGGGGTTTGAAAACCTGGAATGCCTGCTCTCCATGACATGGCTGGAGACTACAAGCTCGAAAAATTTTCCAATAATTTATCTCGGTGTTTTGGATTTGCTGAACTGTGTTTAATGGAATACTTCTTAGGCAATAAGCCAGACCATTAGCATGGAGGCAATATCTTCTTACCTTTCCCTGCAAGATGCCATAGGAAAAACTCTGTGAAGGTACCAAATTTTTTGATACTCTGGTTTCTCACAGTGCAGAGTCTATTCTGGCTTGATGAGCAATTTGTTGGATGGGGATGGAGAGGGTGGCATTTGCTGAGCTGATTCTTGGTGTAAGGGAAGGGGACATTTTTGTGCCCCAGTTGTAGGGAGGAAATGACCATTCTCTGCCTTGGAAGCTTCCCCATCACCTCAGTGAGCTTGGATCAGCTGTGGGGTCCTAGGTTCTCTTCATTTAGACCAACAAGTCCAAGCTGGGGCTGTGCAATAGCCCTGCAGTGGACAGGACAAGGAAAACAATTCACTGAATCAGTCCAGGAGGATGAGAAAACCACAATTCCCCTAAATCCTACTGCCTGGAGCCAATATGGAATGCACCCAGCACAGCAAAAAGCCCTTCTGCCTCCCCAGGGACCATTAGGGTGCTTTCAGCCTCTCACAGTGTGCCTAGACAGAAGGGTTAGTTTGAGGATATTGCTTACAGGAATATTTTGGGAACTCATTAGAAAGAGAATTATAGACCAGCCCTGGTGTGATTGAGATAACGTGGTTTGTAAATGTGCAGGAAACATGAACATCCTCTCAATAATTAAATTCAATTAATTGTTTTACAGCTGCTCAGCAAATACCATGTGGTTGAGGTGGGGAGACACAGCGCTCGGATCCCACAAGGTCTGGATGGAGCAGAAAAGAGACTGTGGCGTGTGAAGCACCCGGGGTTGTGTTAGAGAAGAAAGCTATTTACAGAACAGGACCATTAGCAAACTGCCTTTGCCAGAGAGTTGTGGGACAGTCGTGCAGACAGAACAGCAGCTGCAGACCCCTGTTCTGCTGACAGCAGTGCTGGGGGCTGGGAAGGGGATCCAGCATTTCCAGGCAATCCTTGTTCCACACCAGAGGGCGGGTGATGGTGTGAAAGAGGGAGTTAGTTTTGCATCTCAATAGGTAAGGCCTGACAGAAAATGGCATAATAAAAACAGCTGCTATAATAAGATAGAATAAAAAGAAGGATAAATAATAGCTTTAGGGACCAAAAAGGAAGAACTTCTCTCCAGGGCAGTGATATGTGCAGCACCAGGGGAAAATCCATCCTGGGTCCATCCACTGCTGTACAAACACAGGGTGTCCTGCATCTCAAGGGGCATAAGACTTGCTGCACTTGATAATTCTCTTTTTATTCTGCCTTATTAAAACAACTATTTTATCAAGCCTTTGCCGTTCGGTGTTTCTCACTGAAACTGAAGAGACCTCTCCCCCCACCCTCCACCTCCTCTCTCACTCCACCCGGGGAATGTCCTGGAGGACTCGGCTTTGTAGGGGACCTAAGAGAGGCTGCTCTTCCCCAGATCAGAGCCACAGCTCCTGCTGGTTCTCTGGCCATCTCCAGCCTGAGGAAGCAGGAGGGATGTGCAGGACTCCTGCTCTGAAGTGGCTCTGGGACCCTCACTCTTGTCCCCACTGTTTCCCCGCAAGAAGAAGTGATGTCTGGAAGGAGAACAGCAGGGGTTAAGTGCTCTGTCTTGTGTCACAGGCAGCCAGCATTTTCCCCCAGTTAGGGGCTCAGAAACAGCCATGCCAGACTGGTTAGAGCTCATATATCCCAGAGTCTCAGGATCCTAGAAGGGGTAGAGGGTTGGGAGCCCTGGGGTGCTCCTACCAGTACCTGCTTGCACCATGACCGTCATCAGCACTAGGTCAGAATGACCAGACCCTCACTGGGCTCAGCCTCATTAATCCCCCAACAATGAATGGGTGCTCTCCTAGGGACCCACCACCTCCCAGGAAAGGAAGATCATCTGGATATCCACCCTCAGCAGCCCAAACTGCAGTAAAGGGCCCTTGCCCTGTGTTATATCCCACCAAGGAGATTTTGGCTCTGTTGCCTTTGTTGCCTTACTTACCCTCCAATTTTTAGCCACTGTTAACTCAGCCCTAAACCTCTTCTCAAACAGACTAAATGAGATGACCTCCCACCATCCCTCCTCTTGGTCCCTGTGTCCCCCACCCAACAAGCACATATGTGTGATCCAGCACTTCAGGAGAGGACAGAGAGGCAGGAACAGTATCACCTTGGGCAGGTAAAGAGTGGTGATGTCTGTGCCCCACCACTCCTGTAGCAAGCAGAGCCTCCCACTGAAACCTCTGTCTTGGCAGAGCTGGCCTGGCAGCCCTCCCAGGCAATGAATTCTGGATGAGGAAATACAAATTGTTGTCCCTGGCACTGCAGGGTTAATCTCAGTGCAGATGCATGTGGTGCTGCCTGTGTCCTCAGCTCCAGCAAAGGGCTGAGGAGGGAGCTGCAGACCGGGAAAGATGTGTGGCCACCACTCCACGGATGCCTTGGGAAAGTCTTGAAGTGCCTGTGGAGGGAGGATCCAGCACATGCACGTGTGTACCCACAGATCACACGAGCGAGATGCAGCAGAAAAGCTGCCTTGCTCTATTTGTAACCTCCCACTGCTGTTGCACAGACTTTGCAAGGAGGAGAGGGAGCTGAAAATGGAGCTGAAAATTGAAACTTGACGCTCAGATGCTTGGAGGGGCTCAGGAGTCTGATTCAACCTATCACTCCCCAGGGAAACAGGAGCTTCTGTGCCTCCTGGGTCCTGCATCTTGCTCTCAACCTCAGCACAGAGTGAGACTTTCGTGATCCACCTTGGAGCAAAAATCATTTTCATTAACTCATTGAGAAAAGGAGACATAAAGGCACAGTTTAATTGCAAAGCACGGGATTATAGTGTGATATGAAGCGAGGAAAGAAAGAGGGAGGAGAAGAAAAAACAACTTGGTCTTTGTTTTTTTTTGATCTGCATCCCTTTAGCTGACTGAAGGAGAGCAGGGTGGGGACATGACAGTGCCATGGTGTGCCCTGGTGGGCAGGATCCAGCCTCCCTGCCTGGACACTGTAGCAGGGATGCTGCATTCAGGACCTTGATACTTGAAAGCTGTTTTGGTCAATCCCAGGTGGCTCCAGCCTGGCCTCCAGCAGGTAGAGAAAGAGGGATTGGTGTGCAGGGAACCACTGACACCTGTTCTGTGCCCATGCCCAGGCTGTGGATTTCTTGCCGGGATTCAGCACTTGCTGCCCTGGGTGTTGCCTTAGGGATGTTAAAATGCATACTGATGGGGAGTCATGACAAGAGCAAACAGGGCTCCTCTCCAGCCTGGGACCCCTCTCCTGATCTCAGCTCTCCTTGCAGAGGGTGAGGTGACAAGGTGAGGAGTGAGGCTCCAACACCCCTTCAGTCCTCCTGGCTCCTTGCTGAACTGCTAATTAAAAAGTGCATTTCATCAAGTGATTTTTCTGATGTGAAAGCTTTTCCATAAGGAACTGGTCCCAAATCCACCAACTCATTTCACATTTATTTTAAATCTAAGCTTTATATCATGTAGTTCCCTCCAGGGCTTGATTATCTTTCTCAGTAAAAGTTCTGTTGTTCCGGTTTGTAAGACCTATATTTAGCCTTGCCGTAAGGTCTCTGCACCTCTCAGTACAGGGCTCAGATGCTGCCACATGAGCTCCTGGGCTTTCCTATTTATTTGAATCCATTAAACGTGCTACTACTTCTGTAATATCAAGGGCATTTTCCAGCCATGGGCTGTATGCAAGGAGTAACTTGTTGCTGCAGAAATGGTCTCCTGGATGTCAGAAGTCATTTGGAGAAGGTCTCTTATCTAAACAGAGGCAGATCATAATTAAATAGGGCCTCAAGGGCAAAGCCAGGCAAGGAGCCTTGTCCCTCTCTATTATTTTGGTGGAACCTCAAGTCCTCCTTCCCTGTGTTTCCTACACATGTAATAAATTATACACCCACTCAGAATATTTTTACATCAAAATACACAAAACAGGCAGAAATGGGAGGGGACTTTATCTATGAAGGGTATTTGGAGGTGCACAGACATACCTGGTACCCTGGTATGACTGCAATAGTTATTTAATACACATGGGGGTGTAAGGAGGTTGTGTGGAGAGAAGGGAAGAGAGAGAGAAACATCAGAGTGGCTGGCAGAGAAATCCAGTCCTGGGGAGAGTCTCTGGGATGGAGCGGTCTCTCACTGGTGGGCTGGACAATGGGGGCTGCAGCCCAGGAGCTGAAGATGCATTGTCCCTGCCAGTGCCATTTTGCACCCACGTGTCATCTTTCTGGTGACCCATCACAGTGCCTGGCCAACACTGTCCTTCTGGGCAACAAGAAGCACTGCCTTGCTGATCATCAGCTCTCTGCTGGTGTCCACATCTGCCAGTCTCACCAGAGGAATACTCTGGCTGTGGGCAGTGGTGCCCTGCAGAGCCAGGTTTCCCCCGTCTCCTCCACCCTGAGTGGTGTGAAGCCCTCCCAGAGCTGGAGCTGCTGACGAATGTGTTGGATGCAGCTGCCTGTATCCAAGGAACGGAGCGTGTGAGCGGCACAGAGAGCCAAGGCTCGACAGGCACACGACCAGAATGAGCAACGGGCAAAGTTTGGGTGCTAAGGCATGGACTGAAACATCTGACTGGAAAGCTGGGAGGAAAAAGGGAAGGCTGAATTGTTTATGGTTTGTTTTCATTCATCATTCCTGCTCGTGTGGGTGGACAAGGAGTGAATGAGTTTCTTGGGGAGGGCAGCAAATAAAAGAGGCACATATTTCCTTGAAGGATGAGTGGCTTTTTTTCCTTCCTAGAGCCTTGGCGAGTATGTCACAAAGGGATTGGAGGGAACCCTGATAGCTTCTCTGCCAGGCCAATGAAACCACTGGCTCTAGATTTTTCTTCTCTTTGATCATCAGATTCCAAGAGATAAAAGATCTTTCAGGGAGAGTTTCATCCCTCTGGTAAAGTATTGATTTGTGTCCCAACAGCAAATGTGCCCAACTTTTCTTTGGACTGTTGAGCATCTCACAGAATGACAGAGGATCAGTGCTCTCCCAGCTCGGGGAAGGAGGGGTAACTGGATCAGGTCTCCATGCCATGATGGTTTATTTTGGAAAGGCAGCACTGGTGCCTACAGTGACATCCTTCAGTTCTGCCTTCCCCTGCTGCCACTGGTCTGCAAAGTGACATTAACAGGCAGGAGATATGGGAACACAACGGGACAGGAGGAATGTGACACACATGCAGTGGCAGCATTGCTGGTGGAGGACTTCTGAGATGGGTCTTGATTTTCTTTGGTGCAGCCATGATGCTCATTTGAGCCTTGGATAGGCCAGTAGAATAGATGATTTCGGAGGTCACTTTCCATCCCAGTCCTTATCTACGTGGAAGGACTGCCAAGATATGGTCAGTTTGACCATGGTCCTCTGAGCAGCCTGGTGTAGTGGAAGGTGTCCCTGCCCATGTCAGCAGAGGGTGGAATTAGATGATATTTAAGGTCTCTTCCAACCCAACCCATTCCATGATTCTATGGTTAGTCAATGTCCCAGTTGGAGCCTCAAATTGAGTGCTTGGCTTTGATATTTCTATATAATTTCTGTGTTCATCATTTATCATCTGCCTTTCTCATTTCACCTGAGGCTGTGACAGTGTCCCCCTGGTGCCAGGGGACAAGGTCCCTCTGGTGTGTCCTAGAGAAGGGCTGGCTCCTGCCTTACATGGCAGATATTGATGTTCTCCATGGGATACATACATCCTCTTGCTGGACAGCACCAAGATGAACAAGCTGAATCCTTGCAGAGAAGGCTTTAAGGTGGGGGAAAAAAATGGCTTCAATGGATTTGTTGGTGTTTGGGCTTTTGTAAAATGCCTGATTGTAACGGGGAAGAAGTGTCCTATGGGGAAGGAAAATTATGTTGCCTTGACTGGGCTGTGTGGAGGGTGTCTGCTGAGTCTGCCATCTCCACCCCCGCAGGGTCCCTGCAGGGAATGAGGATAGATCTGGTGCTGGGGAGGGCTGGAGGTGAGGGAGAGACACATTTACAATGCATGCATGGTTCTGAGGCTTGCATTAAATGGGGAAGAGCTTAGCACAGCCCCATGTTGGATAATGCCAGGGGATGGAATGAAACAGGGCGGGTTAGGTTAGATATCAGGAAAAGGTTCTTCCCCCAGAGGGTGGTCAGGCACTAGAACAGCCTACCCAGGGCAGTGCTCATGGCCTCAAACTTGTCAGAGCTCAAGGAGCTTTTGGATAACATTCTCAGGCACATGGTGGGATTGCTGGGCTGTTCTTCCAGGAGGGCCAGGGGTTGGACTTGATGAACCCTGTGGCTCCCTTCCAGCTCAAGATATGCTGTGATTCTACTCTGCGTTCCTTGTTACACCAAAAGCCCCACATGGGATCTGCAGGAGCATATCTTCAACTAACATGGATGAGGATCTGCAACACGTGGAGGATGCTGAAGAAGCACAGCTTGCCTGCCTCTGCTGTTGGGGGTCAACATCTCTCCTTGCAGAAGAGCTGCAATGTTCCCTGAGGTGGGTAGGGACACTGGGACACTGCCCTGTGTGGCATCAATCACTAGGCAGGGCTCTGTGCCAGGAGCTCTCTTGGCAGAGGGAAGGAGAGACCTGAGAGGTGCTTTGTTTTGCAGGCATCCCTGGGAAATTGCAGGAGCAAAACTGGAAAATGAAAAACAGGAAATGAAAAAAACAGCCCCCACAGCATTTGCCTGAAGGGCGAAAAACTCTGATGGTGCTGCTGAATGCTTGGGGTCCTCTGGGCATAGTGGATTCTGGGCTGAGTTCAGATGCTCCCTTCTTCCTTTTCAGGATGGCAAATATGGGTTTTCACAGCAGGGAGGTAGGGGAGAGATGGGCTTTGGATAAATTAAAGCAGACTACAGACCTCCTGAGTTATCTCGTTAGTCTATGAATGAGGGTCAAGTCTTTGCAAGACAATTGAAGTGAGATATTTTTAAAGTATGTTATGTGGGCTCCATTCTCTCAAAGCCAGTGTTCAGGTTGGTCTGGTGACTGCACCCAGGGCTTTGCCTTATTCATTTCATATGTCAAATGCCCAAAGACTCACAGAAAAGAATGATTTTACATTTATTTGGGAAAACCAGCATGGAAGAGGGGAAAGGATTTAGTCCTAAACCATTTTCCAAATGATCAGAGAAATGCAAGTATCTCTGGTGATGAAAACCAGTTTACTTCACAAGAATTAGGCTGAACAGCAGCAAAAACCCTGCTAAATGGATATGTGGCCAGTGCCCTTTTTAAAATCTAAGTGTTTTGGGCTCCAAAATGCCCCAGAGACAGAGAAAAACCTCTCTTTTCAAAGTTGTCCCAGAGGCCTCACGGGAATCTTGCATTGAATTTCTCTCAGTGGTGGAACCACTGTGTCCTACTGGGATTTCAATCTGCAAAAGAAGAGAGGGGTTAGCAGCTCAGCTGCCTGGGCATGAAACTGTCCTTTCTGGTGAGGGGCAGGGTAGAGCAGGTGAGCTCCAGGTCAAGTTGTGCGATTGAGTATCTCCTTGCATCTCAGGCAGAACCTCTTCTGCTGTCTGAGCAAAATGTTGGGAAGAGGGGAATTTCCACAGGGATTTATGTAAAAACTAGAGAAGTCAGGTGGTTTCCCTGCTCCTCTAAGCAGCTTCCTGAATCCAAAACACTGTTCTTCCCTCTGCTGTGGGAAACACTTCTGGTCCCTTCTGCCTCGCCCTGCATTCCTATGCAGTTTTGCACGGTCACCAACCAGGGGAAAAGAGAAAGCTTTCAGAAACATCTGAAAACGCAAAGCCATAGAGACAACCACAGTTATCAAGAGAAAATGTGCACAAGAAGTAAATGCTCCCTGAGCCCTGCTGTGATCCCACTGCGGGGCTCCCGCCGCACCACGGCCCTGCAATGGCAGCGCTGCTCAGAGAGCTGCCGGCATTCCCGGAGACGGGAAGAGCAGTGGTCCTGGCTGGCAGCGCGGAGCCACGGCCACCCACGGCTGCAGAGCCCTGGGGGATGTGCTGGGGCTGTGCCCTCGTGTGCCAGCGGTGGGACAAGGCTGGCTCCAGCACTGAGCCAGGGAAACACGAGGAGAGGCTGTGCCCCG
Source organism: Campylorhamphus procurvoides (assembly GCA_013396655.1). NCBI lineage: Eukaryota > Metazoa > Chordata > Aves > Passeriformes > Dendrocolaptidae > Campylorhamphus > Campylorhamphus procurvoides. The sequence goes on along the minus strand of WBMV01004300.1, from coordinate 433,091 downwards.
TGCCTGGGCTGGGCTGGGCAGCTCGGCTCCCTTCCCATTTTTCTTGACGATTCTGGCTGTGCTATGTTAAATGGAGAGCAAATCCTGATTCTGACATCTGTGCTCCTCTGTTCTCACTGATGGACTCAAAGACCCAGCTCATGTCATCTCCTGGGGCGTGCTGAGGGGTTCCCCTGGGGCTGTAAGGGCCCTGCGGGCAGGGCTGTGTCTCCACTGCGGTCTGTGCCCAAAGCCATCGCCTCGGAGCAGCCTGAGCCCAGCCCTTCTGCCTCCAGGTCACCTCCGTGGGATGGGACTATGGCCGCTCCCCTCCAATGCAGAATCTAGTGCAACAACAACCCTGAAATCCTCTGCTGCTATTTGAGCATCTCGGATCCCTCCCGCACTGTCTGGGCAGCGAGGCTTCGGGAGTGCAGATGCTTCAGGATCAGCTTTGAAAATAAACCCAAAGCACCTTTTGGAGCTTAAAGCGACTCCTCCTGGAAGCCACTGCAGGGAAAAGCACTTGTTTATTAACAAGAGGCAGCAGGAGCAGGGCATGAAAGGCGGCTTTGTCTCCCCGGCCAGTGCTGTGCACCGTTTGTCTCTATGTTAATGCCTTTCCTTCAAGTGTGCAGGGAATCTCAAGCACAAATCTCCCAGCTCCATAAAACCATCGGGAAAAGAGGAATCCCCGGCTCCTGGTCCCTGCGCATCGCGGAACCCCCGTGTCACCTGCAGCCTCCCCCAAATGAGCGCATCTTTAGTGGCCTCTGCAGGAGAAGGGAGGGGGGTTCTGCGAACGCCCGGGGGCCCGGCGAGGGGCTGGCTCTATGACCAGAGGGAAGCAACGCGGTCTGTCTCCATCCCCAGGGCCCCCCGGGGATGCGGGGATCCCCCGCCGCAGCGGGCATCCCCGGGGACGGGGAGTCCCCGGGCAGGGAATCACCTTTCGGGGGGGTGCGGGGGTCAGCATCCCGGGGGCAGGGGCTGCTGTGGGAGCATCCCGCCTTCTCCCCGCGCCGCGCCGCGCCGTGCCGTGCCGTGCTTAGCGCCGCTGCCGCTGCCGGTGCCGCGCCGTGCTGGTGGCTCGCTCTGCCGTGCAGCTCCGTGTCGTGCCGTGCCGTGCCGTGCCGTGCCGGTGCCGTGCCGTGCCGT